>PQWD01000573.1:0-53777 GCA_019425675.1 Leucinodes orbonalis
TCTTATCTTATCTATGCTCCCGCTAAATTATGTTATTTTTGGAAAGCTGTTATTTTAGCAGAAGTCGAGTCAGGTCAGGCAGGCAAATGGATATTGTTAGTTCATATCTTTGAAAACTGACAAATTACTAAAGTGCACTTCTTGTTTACCCATTTTTTACATAATAAAATAATAGTAGATACCGTGTTTAAACAAGCGTAGTGTAAACCATTGTCTAAAGGCTAAAGTGAAAAGAGATATCTAGCATAAAATGGGGGAAACCTTTACCACGCAGATAACTGCGATAGGTTAGATAATATCGTAGTAACTCAATAATCGATAGCTTGGTGGCTTATCAATAACTAGCTTTTGCCCGCGGCTTCGCTCGAATTAAATTCGGGATAACACGGTACTTTCATTTATCACTATACATAGGATTTCCCCTCCCTCCAACTTTAAAGGTTTCAGGGTCAATTTCAGAATTTTTTTAGCAAAAAATATGTATAGTGAGCTAACCTTAAAAGAAGACATATGCTGTCGCGGACTTTTTGTAGACCTTTAAAAGAAAAACAAAATCTCATACATGACTTTTGTGAAACTTTAACCGTTTACTCAGCGTACGCAGCGGAAGCTCCAAGTATGAAAAAATACCCCCGATTTTGAAACATTCTTCATTGTTGCTCCGCTTCTATTACTCGTAGCGTGATGATATATAGCCTATAGCCTTCCTCAATGAATAAGCTATCGAACACTGAAAGAATTTTTCAAATCAGACCAGTAGTTCCTGAGATTAGCGCGTTCAAACAAACAAACAAACTCTTCAGCTTTATATATTAGTATAGATATATGGATATAAATAAATTTGTAGTTACATAACTTTTCGCTATCAAAAATATGCATTGTACTACTAGAATTTTTTTCGGCAGTGGTCACTCTAATTGGAGGTGATTTTCTCCGCTGTTACCTCTTTATTTTGGGCTTTAGGAGTTAAGCGGTTCAGTTACCTTCATCAACAATGTAATACCTGTTAAATACGCTTGCAATTCTATCCGGATTTGCATAACTTTTATTTTTCATATTTTATTTAAAATATATATTTGTACCCCTTTTCGTAAGCTTTCTGTAAGTCATATAAACTTGACTGCCATCATACATTTTTATTGTGAATCAAGCTTTACAAAGGCCTTTGTTATCTTTTGATTATGTATATTAGCTACCAACTGAGTACCTTTCGACTAAAGTTTGATTAGTACCAATAATAACTTGCGAAAGTTAATTTATAATCAAAACATACGAGCAAAGGATTTATATTTACAAACCTTAATCGCCTGCCAAGGCTGGGGCCGGCTGCAAAGAATAGAAGTGATCTGCGAGACCAAGGGTTTTTACGAGGCTTATTTGCCAAAGCTATATGTCTGTCAAGGCCCTGTGTCTGTGAGAGCCGTCCGCAAAAACTAAGAATTATCCACCAAGCTATCAGCTAAATTGGAGCGGCATCTACTGAGATGCTACTTGTGAAGATTTAAGAGCTACCTGCTCTCACTACTTCTTTTGTGAAACTGTTTACGCAAAAAAAGATCCCCCTGTCTGGAATTCGTACCCGAAATCTTACCGTTGTCCATGATTTAATTATTCGAGTATAAATTATCTCATTAAACGCGCCATCGCGGCTGTCGTAAATGGTTCCAGCCTAAAGTATAAAAGCAACTCTTAGTTACGCTATGAAATGTATAATTATGAATGTGAACGTACAATTCATGCACTGACTGCATTCTTAAACGCACTGTGCTATTTTAACTTACGATATAATTGCTCTTAGTCTTTATTACCTGTTTAGAAGAGCCATATATATTTTTGTACATATTTCTAAAACTTTTATTGCTATCTCTTATTGTTTCGGAGTATTATTTAATTTACAATTAAAATTAAAAAAATACAGTTTTTATAAAAAAAACATAATGAAATATGTAGATCTTAACTTATCCAAAAAATTTTAGCAGATTGACCTAAAAATTAAATATCTTACCAAAACATTTTATGTAAAATGTTGCCAAGACGGATCACATAAGGTTTGCGCTGTGAAAAATCTGTCAGAGCTCAAGTAGAGCCAAGCTTCTGAATCTACACAGCCTATCTACCGACCCTTACTTCAGCAAATTCTACATATCAGTAAATGTGTAATTAGTGGTGGTATAAATGTAGTAATAAAGTTGCCATCTTGTTATCTAGTTAATATAATGATATAGGTTTACGTGATAATTACCTACTTAAACGAAACGACGTTATGTTAAAGACACTGTATTATGCATATGCATAATTATATGTTTAATAAATATGCATGCAAACAAAACGGTTAAATACCAACGCCGTAATATTAACTTAATACCAGCACGAGGTAACTGATTGTTATCTTGCCCTCTCCGACGAGGCAACACTTTTTTATGGTTAGTATGAATACAAAATATATATTATGAGAAAAATTGGTACCAGATATACTGAACCTTCTAGTTGGGGATCGATCTTCTTTTTGTACAAACAAAACAAAAAAGAAATTGCTTTTATTTGTAAGACAAAAAAGATCTCTAAATGCTGTTTAAAATTTTTGTTCACATGTTAAGTCACCATAACTTCCAACAGAAATTTCCGAAAAAAATATTTTTTTCTCCACTTTGGACTTACTCTAGAAGACTTACCCTATTTATGTGGCGTGTTAACAATAAGAGTAGCTAAAATAACACTTGGCTTTGATCTCTGCAATAGGGAGGTGTTGTATTGGTGACGAATGATTGTAGGTCAAGTAATACTCTTGACTTTTCACCTCTTGAACAGCTCGTCAATCGGATGCCGGGAGCAGGCGTATACAATAAACGTTCTGTGTCTGATTTTAACAGTCAACGACTTGAAACAGGGGCTTGGCGAGTAATATTTCTAAATACTTAAAGCAATTTTACAGAACTAATGAAATAAATTGGGTACCCACTGAAGTGCCTTATTACAATTACTCAGTATAACTGCAAACTTCTGTCATGCATTACTATTTTTTGATGACCTTCAATGGGCTACATGTTGCTGTTTTATTGTTGTTGGTGTTATTTTGAAGTCAATAAATTTTGCAGCATTAGTTAAAGTACATGTAAAACAAAACATGGACTCCAGTTTTAAAGTCTATATCATTATATTTTAATAAATATAATAAAAGCAGTCTCTGTGCTTCAGTGTCAAAAGTCAGTCTAATTGTTCGTCGAAACTTATTCTTTTTTAGTCATAGTCTTACTGACCAGTAACATTTCTACTGTATTATAAAGCACATTGCAGTTCATTATGACCAGAAAACCTAGTATAGGTAAGTATCCAACTCAGTCTAATATCATTCTGTGAAAAAAATGTTATTGATATACATTTCAGTGTTACCCACGGCAAAAGGGAACTGAAAATATTGGAAGTGAGGAGCCCAACAACTGTCGTCTCGGATAAAAGGCAGTGTCAACGGAAAATTATAAGTATTAATATTTTGCTTTTGGTCTTCCTAATATACGCCTTCCCATGAGAGCATGGGCACGTGTATCACGGTTGAACGGACAGTGACGTTCATTTCGTAATATGAAAATAAGTTCCATCTCCAGATATTAACATAGTGCTAACTGGTCACAAGTAAAACATATCTAGTCTGTAATAAGAGCCCTTAACAAAGTATAAACATGTTTATAAATATATACAAACTTTGAGAAAAATCACCCAGACCAATATAAAATGTTTGTTCTTGCGAATTGAATCCGGAACACCAGCTGATTCCATAACCATTACACACACTGTCAGATTGAGGTACCCAGGAATTTGCATTCATATGCGAATCTACAGTCACTCATACATAAGATTTGTATAAGATGCTTGTATATAAAACAATGACAATCTATATGTTCTTATAAACCTGACTACACACAGGATGCGTAGACTTTTCCATTTTTAGGAAACATTCCCATGAATCATCAAACAATTGTTCACTTTAACTGGTTTTATAATATCAACTGAGTTTCATTTTCAAGGCAACTTTCATTCTCATACGACACATGGTGAAATTTTCCCATAACGGTGTCTTGACTTCGCAATAATGCGCAAAACAGTGGCCAAACCCGCACAATAACTGAGCATATGAATATATTATAGTCGTTCATAAGAACGGTGATATCGTGGAATTATCAATGGTTGAAAGATAGGGTAAGGTGGACTCTTGGTCTCCGTTAACTCGTCGAAATACAATCCGCAACTTTTTTTAGTTATAGAAGGCAAACTAATAATTATGGTAAATGACACCGTCGGTCATGTACATTTGGAATATCAGAGGGCACTGAAATGCATTGCCGGGCCTTTTTAATGGGAATACGCTCTAAAAGAGCGTGCTCTTTTATTTTTAATACTGTGCTTCTCTCTTTTTTGTCTCGAGAAAACGCCGCCGGTTGATGGCGCATATTTGTGAAAAATCGTGGAAAAATCTTTATGTTCATCTTTGTCTAAACTCAATACGTCAAACTACCTGAAGATCAATTGTCGTCGGTCCCAGCTTTTTATCTATAGGATAGTATTAATTAATACACCGATACGTTATGACATATCGTGATTTGCAGGAAGACTTGTCGTACCTTACAGTGGTACCTTATAGGCTCAAAATGATAATAATCGTGACATAAACCACTTACCTGTCATCATCATCATCAGCTCATTAAACGTCCCCATCGAGGGACACGAGCCTACCCGTATAGGGTGTATAGACCTCAGTCGTCCACGCGGGTCCAGTGCGCATTAGTCGACTTCACGCACAACGTATAAATTTCTTAGTAGGCAGACGCAGGTTTCACAGTGTTTTATTTCACCATAAGAGCATCGTATTTGCCTCTAATAGACTAATTATGCTTAGTTGCAAACTTTTCTTAACACATAATTAAACCACCGACAGACTAGTGTCACAATTAAAAGATAGTTGCATTGTATCGAATGAATTGTAATTGACGCGATTATCACAAACACAATGGTGTAGAAAAATTAAAAATAAATACGTAATCTGTACAGTTTTTTTTATAATGAGTAGTTTTGTACTGTGGTGAGAAACTAAGATAAGATCGGTAATCATACGGACTAAACAATGCTTAAATATAAAAAATAAGACTCGTAATTTAACTTGCTTACTATATCCCATATTCATTACTCATTATAGGTATGTTAGAAACATTATGTGTTTTTGTAGAATGTGAAAGGAATTTAAACTTCCATACAATGTGATTTGATTTTAGTTTGATGTTTGTCTTTTTTAAATGTAATTTAGTTTTGGCGCAAAGGCACTGCCTTAACTACGTCACCGGTGTAAATAGCGGGACAATCTTAGCCGATGATTGACTCCGGTTGCGGCTGGAGACCGCTTACGGAAACCTTTCGAGGAAGGCTCACGATGTTTTCCTTCACCGTAAGAGCGTCGGATAACGTACATATATTTTTCGAAAATTCGAAAATACATTGGTACGTTGTACCAATTGTTGTTGTTGTGTATTGGTATGGTAAGTAGTAGGTTCGGAAATTTTAACGCATTACTAAGATAGGTCATCACTCTCCGAGAATGGCTCTTCTTATATAAAAGCGACAGTAAAAGTATCGCAAATCCGCTAATTGTAGCGCAGAACGCTATTGTTAAGTGTTCTTTATACAGGATGCTTTTACTCTATGGTGTTGTTAACAATAACACAAATTATGACCAGTTTATATAATTAGCCATGAAGTCGCAGTGTTAGGTAATAAACAGATGGAATTTAAATACCTATTTGGTACTTAACGTACTATCGGCCATACCATCGATACCTCAATAATAATTACGAAGCAATAATATATGCGATATTTTAATTTAAATAATACACATTTAATTTTTAACACAACCCCAGTTCTCTCGACACAAATAGACGATCTAATCAAATGAGCTTAGAATCTGTTCTTAATATGCAGCTTAACGAGCAATCTTGGACCCAAGCATCCCTACCCATCCGTTTTGGTGGTTTAGGGATTCGCAAAATTTCCAGTATCGCTTTACCAGCTTTTTTTCTTCTGTCCACAGTTCAGCTAGTCTCATAAGTAAAATTTTAAGGGGATCGCCTTCAAACTTTGAGATTGCTAGCATGGATGAAGCTAGAAACGCTTTCATAATTGCATGCCCAGGCCAAAATTTTCCAGAATCACCAAACTCACAGCGGAGCTGGGACAGCATTATCTGCAAAATAAATTATGAAAATCTTTTAAGTTGAGTACGTTCGGCGCGTGCCAGGCTTTTTTAGGTGCTCCTGAAGCCGGCTACTGGCTTCACGCGTACCCTTCGTCAAAAAACAGGAACTTTTCTTGAGCCTGACACGCTGCGAATCGCAACCTGTCTGCGGCTGGGGTTCCGGTCTGCGCTCCACATATATTTCCCTGCGGCAGTGATGTCGACCAGCTGGACATCACGGTCTGTCTTGCCAAAAAGTGCAGGTCGCTTCTCGAGACATGCCGCACTTAACGATGTCATATGCCGGTCTCTTGCCACCGTCAACGTGCCAAGTCTACTTGAGCCGACTGGTATTGCAAGAGACGATGGCAAAAGGCCGGATGGCATGATTTTGATTCCATGGAGGATGGGCCGGGTGCTTGTATGGGATGCAACTTGTGCAGACACGCTGGCCCCTTGCCATCTACATGGTACAATCAACAGAGCTGGTGCGGCTTGTGAAGCGGCCGAAAAAGCCAAAGCATGCAAATACAGGTCTGGGCTCCGAATATGATTTTGTTCCGTTCGGTGTCGAGACCCTTGGTCCGTGGGGTCCTAGTGCTTTGAGGCTTTTCAAAGAGATTTCCAAAAGGTTAGTCGACGTCACAGGTGACCGAAGATCTGGCAGCTACCTTGGTCAAAGAATCAGTCTGGCAATCCAAAGGGGTAACGCTGCCAGTATTTTCGGAACTTTGCCGAAAGGGACTTCTTTTAATTATATTTTTTAGTTTTAATTTTTTTATTATTTTTAAGTGTTTAGGGTGTAATATATTTTAGTTACCGAATAATGTAATGTTGTAAATATAAAATGATTTTTTCAATAATAGACAGAAGAAATTAGGGCGTTGTCCTGGAGAAATTTAGAAAGGTCATTAATCTGGAGTAATTAAATTTATTATGCATATATGACAGGTTGATCAATAATCTCAACTTGGAAATCTAATTACGAGACATTTTAATTGGAAATTATTTCCAGACCAGAAGACAGGAAAATTTTCTGAGTAGAAGGTACTACTTGTTTACTGAAAGTAAACTTGACTTATATTTAATTAAATAATAAGGAATCAGTCTCAATTTGTGTTATAATCCCATTAAAGTAATAATTAGCACGGAAAATGACATTATCTGACTTGTTTATTTGGTGTTGACTAGTTCATTACCATAAAACTAGCCCATTATTGAAAAAAATGTCTTTGTGACTTTGAAGTTAACAACCATTAAACAACATTTCTAGATGTATTTTAAAATACAAGGCTATTTAGTTGCTAATTCATCTCAAACTAGTAATACAACTAAAATTAATTTTTATCCTGACAAATCTTCTCCAGTGTTAAATATATTCAGTGAAACTACTACTTGACGCAACGTCAGTGTCTGAACGAAAAACCATTTTAGCCCATTAATTTAAACAACTAGTTAAATTAAGGATCTGAATTTCTGAAAACCCCCATGGCGTCCAACGTATTAAAGGCAAAATGGACGCAGCTTAGGCATATTCAAAGTCACTCAACGGGCAATGCAGAGAGCTATGTAAGAATCACTCTTTAGATCTCAATGTTCTTAAGTGTGAAGTAATATATGATGTTATCTATAAGAGAAAGAAAGTTACTGATGTTGCTCTCTGGATCAGTAAGTTATTGGCAATGGACGGGTCACGAATGTCGCAGAACCGATGGAGCAAACGAGTTCTAGAGTTTATAAGACAAGCGTGGTGTAGGTCGCTTTACAGCTTAATGGAAAGACGATATGGGAAAGGTTGCTAGTGGAGGCTGGATGAGTAAACCGAAACCGGATAATCTGGCGCCGACATGGGGGATCCGTGTCCAGCAGTGAAGGTATAGTTATTACTTTACAAAAACAATAAAATTTACCTTATATGGTATGTATTGTGCCGGTAGCTGCGACCACTTGCTTGATCGATCGCCTCATAGGTCGTATCCCTAGCATTAAAATCATATATATTGTGTCTCGTTCCTCTTCATTATCACAACAGCCTAAAACGCCCACTGCTGAACAAATCAATCCACGCGGATCAATCCCCAGAAGTCGACGCCTTAATCAGGTCATCAGTTCATCAGGTTTGGGGGTCAACCTACACTTCTCCTAACAAAATATCATCAAACCGAAAATAACTGCTTAGCAAAAGGTAATAAATTAATAAGCTGAATCAGCCTGTAATTTTAAAAGCATTAATAAATGTCATCTGCGATACAGTTGCACACATGATATCTTACGAGTGAATTTAATATGCCTCTGTGAAACTTTCTTGGGCTTTATAACAGTAATGTTAACTGCATTAGTCCTCACAATGGGTAATTACTGGCGCTCAATTACACTTACCCGCACATATCTGCTATTTCTTACTCCTTCTTTATGATAGTACCTACGATTACCTTATAATGTTGGTTCTCAGTTATTGTAGGGGGTACTTTAACAAACATGCCTGAACCCGTGGAGAAAGCTATGAGAGAAAATGGTTTAATAATATAAGGAAAGTGCATTGAATTTATAATGTTTAATAAATATAAACTTAATCTATATTACATAATATGGTCGTCGTCTATCTTCCACGAATGACCAGCTTCATGAGAGACAGACAATTGTAAATAAGTTAATTAATAACCAAAAATAAATAAAACTTATTTTAAATATAACTGCTAGTTTGAAATGCAAATCGAGGTAACTGAGTATTAGTCAATTTCTCTTCCTTATTGTGCAAACATATTCGAGGTAGTTTCCTACGATAATTTTGTAAATTTTCGCCTATAAAATATTCCATTTGTATTCTATACAGAAATATTCAAAGAATTCTCGTTGAAGCCAACAGTCGAATTTTGGTTTTGCTCAAACATTTGGTGGTTTCGCTCTCTTATTTTATGATAAACTGGCACTTCTATCTAGTCAGAAATTGTTGCGTCGTCGTCAGATCTGGCCCACGGCGATAGAAGGGGACCAGGCGCTGGCCAAGGAGCAGCCACGGGAGAGGGCAGTAACTCAGCCCTAGGGTGAAGATGCACAAGCGGTGCTGGAGCTGCAGTTACGGCGAATAGTCGGGATACAGCCTGGAAATATTAAAACAAATATATAACTATATATATAACATCAATTATAGCTTGGTTAGAAAACTAGGAACATTCTATGGGACAAGACCTTATTATGCAAACAAGTCAATACTAAGGTCCCCGTATATATAGTGTATGAAAGTCTGTGTCCTGTATTGAAACGTTAGAGGCTGGTCGATTTATTTATGATATAGTCAAATTTTCTGTGTCTTTTTATAGTTAGTTATGATCGTTGTAGCACTCGGAGTGAGAAGCAACACATGGACGAAAATACACGTTAAATGATGTAAGAATTAATATGCTGACTTCATAATTGTAATATATGTATGTAGCTAGTAAAATTACCAGGTATATCTTAGCATCTGTCGTCCCGGGTGATAGGCGCACGGCAGTGTTGACGGAAAATAATGACTACCTACTGTTATGAATTGTCTTCAACATTGCAGCTGTCACGGTCAGGAGTATCACTTACCACTAGGTGAGCGCGCTGACCATCCCCTTAACTGGTGACATAATGTTAGTATGGCTTACCTGACTTATGGCAACAATGAGGAGTATGACGCCAATGGCCAGGTTCTTGACGGAGATAACAGCAAGAGCCATAAGTAGAGTAGAGATGACGCCCAAAGTAAACATGACTGGTAGGAAGATGAAAGACAGCCGTTTGAGGGCATTGTGACCAAACGTACGGCCGACGCTCATGTCTGTAATGAAATAAATGGATTCATTTAGTACTATGGTTTGTTCTGGTATAGGTTTCTAATGAGCATACCTAGAACCCTTTTTTATCCTCATAAGCTATCGAATGCAGATGACAGTGGGCTATCTATTAACACAACGAGGTTGAGAACGTCCCCTTGCGGGACTCGGATCTCGGTTAAAGGGTTTACGAGAAGGGCAAGGTAAATATTTTGAGTGTAAAGCAGCCTGGCACAAGTCAGTAACGTAAAAAAGACTAAAATATTTTACAAGGAGTCGTGATGAGGGCCCCCGCCGGCGGGTGCATAACTTCGCTAGTTGAAGTATTATTTAATAGGTACGGAGGCAGCCGTGATTGGCTGATGTAGGTCGTCGAATACATCCCGTGAATGCCGAAGCTTATGAAAGACTACTATTCTTAGCTGCTGTTTTTTTCTTAGCAGAAGAGACAATAAGCGGTTTGTAAGGATAATACCCACAAGTTACAGTTTAGGTAGTGCAAGATATTTGACGATGATTATGCGGAGAATTTTTACTCTAGGTAGACCTAATATATTCCCGAAGATCATGCTGTTCTTGAAGTACAAGTCAGTTCTATGAATTATTGTAATAAAATAATGCCACTAAGAAAATAACAAGGGTTTCTCCAAAAGTGCGCAATCCGATCGCAATAACAAAGTCTAGTAACCGACCGAAGCCATTAATATTTATTCTCGAAATTCACGCGAACGCGAAATAATATGCTTTCAGCATTTTAAGCAAAGGGGCGACAAAGATATAAATAAAGTCTTCGGAGGATACGTTAAGTTGTTGATTCCGGGCACAATCTAAGAATGATAAATGCTGGTTGGTGGGTGTTAAACCCACCAATCCGCATTGGGCATGCGAAGGCCCTCTATGCTCTCCAGTGGCACGCTATAGGCCGATGTTTGACGACCCTCTTGGTGTGATGGTCAAGACGTCGTCTACTACACCAAAGATTCCGGGTTGGATCCCCGGGCAGTACAAACGTTTGTGTGCATGAACATGTCCGTTTGTATTTATAAAAAATGTATATAAGTATGTTTATCATTTGTTTAGTACTCTTACTATAAACTCCTCGCTTAATACGGGGCTAGATGGCGCTGTGTGAGTGTCAGTTGATATTTACTTATATATTACTAAAGGCGTCGTCATAATAATTATAAGCCTTCAACATTATTTTCTGTTTTAATGTCTAAAGTTTTGCAACTTTGATTTGATGCCCATATTCGTCTTTTTGGCATCCAAAGTAAACATTGTTTAAATATTTAATAGCTTTAATTATTTCATAATGATTTATCTTTTCTTCTCATTAATACAAACTTCATTCTTTGGGCAACTTGTTTAACTTCAATATATTAATCAAATACATAACGTCAGTGCAATTACGAGTATAACTTTGGAACACAAACATTCGCCCTGCAAGATGTTTGAAACTCTAACCTTTGATCTGTTGCTGTCTTGAACACTAAGACATGAGATCATCAATAAAATATATTTATGATGCTGTTTATCGTTTAGGTTCCATGCTCGGGGTTTTTGTAACGTTATAACTTATAAGTGTACAGGACGGTCAAGACGCCTACCTGATGGTAAGTGAAACGCCTAACTATGACGGAGAAAAACTATATAAGTATGTTTATCTGTTGTTTAGCATAAATATTACAGGCTAATGCTTAGTTTGGGGCGAGATGCCGCTGTGTAAATATCATTAAATATTTATTTATATAAAAAGTAAGATTATTTATTTATAAAACGTGGTCATTACAATTTTATAGATAAGCAAACAAGCAGACAGATCCTGCCATGGATAATTAGTATTAGATAAATAAATGTGACAAAATTTTAATCTTGTAACAAACCCAACCGCGTTATCTGATTTAGGTACTCCACGATTTAATCAAGCATTCAGACTGACAAGATAATGGTCTCAAGTTGTTACACGGTTCCAAACTTTAATTGGCTGTCGGATAACTATTAGTTCTGTCAATATGTATTTTAGCCTACTTTGGAACATGAATTGTTCTGACACTAACTAGCTTAGCAGTTCTAAATATAATAATCAAGTATCTTAAAAATCAAAGAAGCGTTTTAAAAATATTTTATTATTTCCTTGGTCCACCACATAAAATTATTGTAGTGAATAATTACACATTTTTTGGCTAAGACAAATTTCACGAATTTCGTGTACACTCATTAGGAGTTCTGCGTGTTATAAAATCTGATTAAAATACATTTTACATTTAATATTTTATGAAAAACCCTAGTAGTAAAATATGGTAGGTATTTTTTCTCTATTTAAGGATGTTAAATCAAAATATTTGTAAACATTATATGTTATGCTGATTACTTTTAGGTCAGTAAAATATACTTTAACTTAAGTAATTAGAACACTTCAATTTATATGTCAGTGAATAAAAACATTAATCAACTTAGTGAAGTAATTTATAGTATACAACTTTCAGTTGTCTTAATTGTTTGAATTTCTGTTATAAATAATTAGAAGTTTCTGACCTAAATAAATAAGGTTAGTGATTATTTTTTATAAATAGCGCGAAGGCTTCGTGGTACAATTGCTTTTAAGCCATATTGAAACAAATATATGAATTATTTATACCTAAATGTACTAAAAATTACTCTCGGGTGAACGTACCTTTACTTAGGAAATCCACTACACCTTTGGGCTCATCTTCGCACCGCACCACAGCGATGAAAATCACCACGTACGCCAATGTCAACACAGTGAATTTGTTGCACATTTTTGCACTGAACTATGAACTGCAATTGATGATTTGCGATCGCCGGTCGGTTGATGACTGATTGTTTTTTTGTTCGATGGCAGGATATAAAGTGTCCTGCTGATGACAATGGTCGGCGAGACCAAACGGCAGGCGAAAGAAAGTGCAGGACAACGTGACGGCTCGGTAGAAATGTCGCCCTCGATAACAGCGCACGATGGTTCCCAAACTTTGTAGTTAGTGTAGGTACGTGTAAGTGTGAATCCGCCTAACTTTTTTTAAATTGAAATTTCATACATTAAATGTGAGGCAAAGTAAGTAATGTAACAACTTTCATCTAAATACGACGTACATATATAAACAAGCCCTCATAACAATCTCTTACATTATGTCTGCAAATATATTCCTCCTCTGCATGTTCTAAATGCATTTTCATGTGCAGCATATTTGCGAGTATTGTACTTCACATTAACACTGAAGATAATTCTCACGCAAAGACAAGTCGAATAATCTATTTATATATTCAACATTGTTCATACTCAATAGTAAATGTGACAAATCTTATGAATTATTTAAAATTGGCGTATAAAATAGTCTTTATTTAATAATTATATTATATCTTAAGCAGTCATTTATATTTAGCAAATAAAAAAGAAATATGTTTTTATGGTATTAAGAATTAGGTATCATATTTTTAATTACTAATGTACATAATTCTACATAAATCTTTTCACTGATACCAGACAAGTGTAACATTTTTAAAATTGATGCATACCTGTAATGTGACATTGCTAAAGCATTAATTATATCATGACTTTTGGAATTGTGTATTCACATTAACTTATATAAAAGTGTACAGTGTTTAATTATATTTATTGAATACATTATATAACATATTAATGATATTTGTTACTTAATTGATCAAGATGTATCGTGAGTGTTATATCTAATTGTAAGAGAATTGAATTTAAATGTGAGAAATGTAATGTTAACCAAGAGTCAATCGNCGTTCCAATCATTCCTTTAATTTTTCACTTTTCCAAATTTCATAATTTTATTTTAGCTTATTCCAATTCACTTTACTTTTTTCTATCCTTTATTTGAGTTGGTTAGCAAGCTTATCTTTTCGCACGTTTATCTGTATGCTAGCACTGCAGCGGTCGCTTTTTTGCGTTTATAGATATATTTTTTATATCGTTGCAACGGCCACGTGGTGTGTAGCGGGCATAGACGCTTCTTATCAGTCCCGTTATACGGCATCAGCTGTGCATCTATTATATTTATAGCTTTCTTCGATTGATTGCGCTTTATTTTTGTTTTGAGCCCTTTTAAGCTTTAAATTTCGCTTTTTCAACATTTTATTTTCTTACTTAATATTTTGTTACAATGGCTGACAAATACATTAGGAAGCGTAGTTCAGTTAAGGCTAAAATAACTAGCTTTAGCAATTATCTAAATATATTAAAGAGCTGCAACGAATTATCTGAACTTCAGATTATGGAGTTGGAAAGCCGATTTAGCAAATTTGAATCGTTATATGAGGAATTCGATCAATTACAGACCGAGATCGAGGCGATAGCAGATGACCATGAGGATGCCTACGCCGAGCGTGATAAAATAGAAGGCAGCTACTATCCTTTGATTGCCATGGCGCGGAAACTATTATCGTCTCAACATCAACAAGTCAAGGCTTCCGCAGGTTCCGTATCAGGCCTCGATGATTCAGGTGTGACCAAGAACAATTTTATTCGTTTGCCTAAAATAGATTTACCCCGCTTTGATGGTAGCTATCAGTGTTGGCTGGAATTTAGAGATACTTTTCTTTCCTTAATACATAATAACGATACAATCGATAGTATTAATAAGTTCCATTACTTGAGAGCTTCTTTAAAAGGTGCGGCGGCAGAAATTATAAAAAATATTGACTTTACGGCCGATCACTACTCACTTGCATGGGACTTGTTATGCGATCGATACAACAATAGTCGCTTATTAATAAACAACCATATACAGGCATTATTTAACGCTGAACCTATAGCTGTCGAATCCAGTAGTTCATTGCGTCGCCTTATTGACGTAACAAACAAAAACATACGGGCTTTGAAAGCGTTAAAGGAGCCTACCCAATATTGGGATACTTTAGTTATTTACATGTTGTCATTAAAATTAGATACCTTAACAAGTAGAAATTGGGAAGAATATCGCAACTCATTGTCGCATTCACCTACTTTGCTTCAGTTTTGCACATTTATTAATAATAAAGCAGATTTACTTGAAACTTTACAAGAAAATATAAAAAACGCTTGCACGAAATCAAATAATAACTTAAATATTAAATCAAAAAGTTTCATAATAACAACAGAACAACAAAAAAAAAATAATTCAAATAAAAATGAACAAAACAGAGAAAAAAAAAAAATGCCAGTTATGTTCCCAAAACCATTTTCTTTATACGTGTGATGCCTTTAGAAGTTTGACTGTAGAAGATAGATTAGAAAAAGCGAAACAATTTAACGTGTGCATGAACTGCTTACGTAGTGGCCATGTAGAAAAGTACTGTAGATTTTCACGCTGTAAATACTGTAACAGTAGACACAATACGTTGCTACATGTAGATCGCGCCGACTCCTATGTGGATAAAAATCCTATGCCTACTAATGCTTATAACAACGTTTCATTGTCTACAAATATACAGCCTACTTCTCAGAGAAACATTTTACTATCCACAGCCGTGGTGAAGGTGACGAGCAACAAAGGCGACAGTTATAACGCCCGCGTCCTGCTCGACAGCGGTAGTACCGCGCATTTTATTACCGATAGTCTGTGTAACAAGCTGGGATTGTCTCGAGTTGATGCTAGCTCCAAGGTCACAGGTATCAATAATTTGTCCAGTAAAAGTACACAATTTTGCAACCTAACTATTGAATCATCCTGTAATAGTTATAGTTTTAATATTAATTGCCTAATAATACCACAGATAGCCCGGAATTTGCCAGCTTCCTTTATAGACATTGAGCACATACCTATTCCAACAGGATTAATTTTAGCGGACCCATCTTTTAATATTCCGTCAGATATTGATATTTTGTTAGAGCTGAGTTGTTTTGGGAAGTCATTCAGGGCAATCATATAAGTCTGGGAAAAAACTTACCAAAATTATGCGAAAGTAAGTTAGGATGGATTATTTCAGGTTCAATACCTACTAGCACACAATTTAAAAATTCTCAGTTTTGTAATTTTTCCAAAGTAGACATTAATAATGATTTAAGTAAGTTCTGGGAACTTGATTCCGTGTCCCAAAAGCATTGTCTTTCATTAGACGAGCGCGCATGCGAAGAAAGTTTTTTATTAAATACTACGCGTGACTCAGAAGGCAGATACATTGTTACTATGCCACTCAAAGCGGATCCCGGCGTTCTCGGTGATTCATACGGTATGGCTAAACGTAGATTTTTGACATTAGAAAAACGCTTTGAGCGCGACCCGAAATTTAAAAACATGTACTTAGAATTTATGCAGGAGTACGAAACCTTAGGTCACATGACTGAAGATGTAAACCCGTCTTATAACGATGAAACCAACAACTTTTTGCCCCATCATGGCGTTTTACGGGAAACTAGTACAACAACTAAGCTACGCACGGTATTTGACGCGTCGGCAAGGTCATCGTCAGGCGTATCATTAAATGACATTCAGCATGTAGGTCCAACGGTACAGGATGATTTATTTTCCATATTATTAAGATTTAGACAGCATAAATATATAATCTCCGGGGACGTGGAGAAAATGTATCGTTCTATTTTACTAAATCCTAGTCAACGTTCTTTACAACGTATTTTGTTTAGAAAAGATCCCTCTGAACCACTTAAGACGTATACATTAAATACTGTGACGTACGGGCTTGCTTCCTCGCCTTATCTTGCGACGAAGTGTCTTGTAAGTCTCGGTGGCGACACAGACAACCGAGAGGTAAAACGTAGCATTCAACATGATTTTTACATTGATGATTTTTTAAGTGGTTCTGAAACAATAAAGGGGGTCATTGAACTTTGTCAAGAAGTTAAATTAATTTTATCGTCGGCAAAATTTAATTTAAGAAAATGGCGATCTAATAGTCCAGATATTTTAAAAGAAATTATAGATAAGCAAGACGATTCTAGTTTAGATTTAGATTTATCTAAAGACTATTTGTCAAAGACATTAGGTTTGTTGTGGATTTGCAAGTCAGATGTGTTATCTTATTCCATTAACATTGAACGCCACACACCTATTACAAAAAGGCACATTCTTTCGATTATAAGCCAAATATTTGACCCCCTCGGTTTAATCGGCCCGTGTGTGGTGGAAGCGAAAATAGTTATGCAAAAATTATGGCTACACAAATGCGACTGGGACGATAAAGTGCCGGAAGATATCGCGAGTCAATGGTCTTGTTTTTTATTAACATTAAAATTTTTAAATACTTTACACATACCTAGATGGGTCTTATGTAATAATTCTATTAGCAATGAAATACATGTATTTACAGATAGCAGCGAAAGAGCATATGGCGCATGTATATATATACGCTCTGTAGATAATTCTGGCAAAGTAACAGTTTGTTTATTAACTTCAAAAAATCGTATTGCCCCAATAAAATCTACAACCATGCCTAGGTTGGAGCTCTGTGGTGCGCTGTTGGGGCGAGATTGTGTACAAAGGTCAAAGAATCTCTTACCTTACCTATAAACCAATATAGATTTTGGTGTGACTCAACAATAGTATTGAGTTGGTTGTTGACACCATCTAATCAACTCAAGCCATTTGTAAGACATCGTGTAAACGAGATACAGGAAACTACTATGGGATGTACTTGGAATTATGTGCCTACAAAAGACAACCCTGCAGATCTTGTTTCTCGAGGGGTGAGGGCTGATCGTATCAGCGATTCAAAACTTTGGTGGACAGGTCCCAGTTTTTTATCTAATGATGAAAGTTTTTGGCCAAAATTATCTAAAACAAGTAATGTTGCTAAACATGATCTGCCTGAATTAATTCATACCTTTGTTAATCAAGTAAATAATCAAAATCCAATTTTACCTAATCATAGTATTATACAAAAATTAATTGAAAAATATTCAAATTTCAACTATTTACAAAGAATCGTAGCTTACTTAAAAAGATATATTTACAATATTTATAATAAAAATAGTAAAAGAACAGGTTGTCTAACTAACCAAGAACTACAAGATTCCCTCAAATTAGTTGTACGTACTGCTCAGTATGAAATGTTCAAGGAGGAGTATTGTATTTTAAAGTCTGGAAAGCCTTTGCCTCCTAAGAATAGACTTATCTCCCTTTCCCCTTTCTTAGATTCTGATGGCATTATACGAGTCGGAGGGCGATTAGACAACTCGCCATATGATTATGATGTTAAACACCCAATACTTTTATGCAGTAAACACAATTTAACGAAAATTATGTTCATTTCAGTTCACAATAAAATGTTTCATGCAGGCCCTCAATTACTTTTGGCTAGCATACGCCAAGGTTATTGGATTTTAGGGGGAAGAAACTTAGCTAGATTTACAGTAATTAAATGTGTAGTATGCTTTAGGTACCGAGCACAAAATGTACAACCCATAATGGGCCAACTTCCTATTTCACGCACCAATTTAGAATTTCCATTTTTTAATTCCAGTGTCGACTATGCCGGTCCAATACTTATCGCTGACCGTAAGGGGAGAGGCTGTAAATTAATAAAATCATACATTTGTATCTTTGTCTGCCTGGCCATAAAGGCCGTTCACCTGGAGCTTGTCACGGACCTGACTAAGGAGGCATACCTAGCCGCCTTAAATAGGTTTATTTCGCGCCGTGGCAAACCCCGTAGCATATTATCTGATAACGGCACTAACTTTGTAGGTTCGTGCAATCAATTACGTGGTTTTTTACAGGATTCGAATATTGCTTTCGATGTTGCCCAGGAAGGTATCGAATTTAAATTCGTACCTGCCTATTCCCCTCACTTCAACGGTGTCGCTGAAGCCGCAGTTAAATCCACAAAATATCATCTCAAACGACTGCTTAAATTGACTAATTTCACGTTCGAAGAGATGATGACTTGCTTAAACCAAATAGAGGCCATTCTTAATTCCCGTCCCCTCACTCCTCTATCTTCCAATCCTCTTGATTTTACAGCCTTAACTCCGTCCCATTTTTTGATTGGAAGGTCACTCACGTCCGTTCCGCATCCACAGGTGGCTGAAAGCGGAAACATCAGCCGATTGGAACGTTTCCAAAGGGTGGAATTCATCAAACAACATTTTTGGAAACGATTCCATAATGAATATATATTTCTGCTCCAGCAAAAGACCAAGTGGGCGACGACATCGAGTGCGGGCGACGTCATTGTTGGAAACCTTGTCCTTGTAAAGGATAAAACACTTCCACCTCTCTGCTGGCTTCTGGGCCGCGTTGTGAAGGTTTACCCAGGCACAGACGGCATCACTCGAGTTGCTGAACTGAAAACAAAGAAGGGCACAATACGGCGTGCCTTTAATAATATCTGCCCTCTTCCAGCATTTTGAAGTTCACACTCCAACCCGGGGAGCATGTCTACGCACGAACGTGTGGGGCGTGCATGCGCGGGAGGCGAGGTACCGGGAACCGGTCGGCTGAGCCGGGACCACGACGCATCGACTGCCCGTGCGCCGGACTCTCACCCAAAACTTCCCAGCGCGCGGTCGTTGCCGTAGTTTAAGAGATTGTAACGCTTGTTAACTTTCAACCCAATAATAATTCATACAGTCCACTTTACCATCTTTTATTACCAACATCGAAGACCCAAACACCATCCATTCGTAGTCCAGCCGTCATATGGGTGTAAAATACACTCGAGGTTCTTCGAATTTTGGAAGGCACGTTATTGATATTTGACAGAAATCCTTTTTAGATAACAAAACCACTCAAAAGAGTATTCAGTGTTTCTATTCGTTCTTCTCTCAACCCATGCAGCCACTTGTGGTCATATAGCATTGTCCATTTGTGCACCATATATATATAGGTCTCTCGCTTTCTATCTTTTCATCCAGCAACCTTTTGCAGGGATTTGTCCATTGGATTAAAAATCTAACTGGCGAATAAAAACGTAATATTGTACGTCCTCTGAGAAACGGAAATAGTCTAGAGTATATTTAATGCCTTAGCACTTTTCCACACGAATAAACCAACTTTCAATTATGCAAAGTTGGAATCCGAAACTTATTTCAGCGAAATAGTTCACGTTTCACATTGAAAGCTATTCTAAAATTCTCTCATCTTAATTTTTCCAAGTCTTTTGATAATCGTAGAATTATTTTATGATTTCGAAAAAGCTATTCTGTTAATCTTGTATCGACAGAAGTAACGAAGAAGTAACGAGTAATGATAGTTATTATCATCAATCAGCGCGTTATAGGGGTGATAGGCCTTAGTCTCCAAGCGGGACCAGTGCAGATTGGCCAACTTCACACCCAAGTTTTCAACCTCTTCTTAGGTGTGCCACGGTTTTCCTCACGATGTCTTCTTTCACGTAGGAAGCGTTAGATAAACGTACCTATAATTTTAAGGTTTTTAGTTTGGGGTTGGTTCGTTCATTGTTACTTGACGCATAGATGGCCATGGCTTTGGAGAGGCAAGGGGGAAGATATGATGCCAGACATAACATTGCGACGAATATTCTGATCTTTAATTAAATCCCTTAATAGCGTATAGAATTTACAGTCAAAAATCGAAGTGATTCTGGTGTAAACGTAGTATGTATCTTAACAGCTCTACAGCTCCTGCCTCCACATATGCGTTCAGTGCTCCCTTATCGCTAGTAACGGTAAGAGGACTAAAACTACTAATGCAAATAAGGTTGTTTACACTTTCTTTTTTTGATCGTGACTCTTACAAATAATGTAAATTTTTGATAATTTCGTTCGAACTGACTACTACCCATCCCTTATGTATTATATCGTGTCCGTGCAGAGTAGAATCATAAGGGTGTCGTAAAAGGCGACATTCCACCAAGTGATAGGCAGCAGCATCCATCGGTCTGGGCGTATCTCTGCGCTCACCACCCCGCCTGCCAAACGTGGTGAGTACCTATAGTATTTATCCCCAAATCATTGACGCAGAAATGCTTGGTTAAGGTGACGGTTACAGATCGTTATCTGCTTTGCTGGTGCAGTGCGGGCTGGCAGTCATCAGGTTGGCTTGAGTCTTAAAGTCCCTAATATAATAAGGATGTTTATAAATAAACACAGCTTTTTTTTCCTCAAATATTTTCAATCTTATCAACAATCTGACTTACATATAAAAAATACATAAATCTGGTTAGCTGAACTTTTGCACTTAAATATAAAATTAGTCGTATGGTGATAAACGAGCTTGTAGCGCGACAATATGCCTCAAGATTCACTCGTTATTGTTTCAACCGTACCTATTGTACGCGCCAGAATTCAAGCACTACGAATTTTAAGGTATAGTACGAAATGGCGCATTGAAAATGTTCTCAAATGTAACGGAGAATCTCGTATACCCTGTAAAATACACGTTCAACTGTCAACCTTATCCTCTAGAAATAAGTGCAAGATTTTAAATGTAATGGTTATACAAATATGTCATTGACAGGTCCCATTGTTTCGTATATTGTAAAACATGAAATGCTATACTACTAAAGTGTGTTTTCGACTAGGGACAAAATGGAAATATTATGGGTACACCTCGTACGTCATAAAACGTTATGGACCATCAATTCAATAAAATGAAGGATATTCGGAAGGAATGAAGCGTCGATANCTTGACGTTGCGTTCAAGCAGGTGCTTGTTGCGTGCGTTTTTTTAATTAGCAACAAGGAGAGTAAACTGTTGTTGCATTTTTAATAGAAAAACGTTGTCACTGGTAGTTGTCCAAAAAATATACCGTATCACACACAAAAAATTCCAGATCTTTATATTTAGATAACTAAATATTTTATATTTCTCAAAACTTTCTAAGAACCTTCGTGTGTTTGTAATAATTTTATTAGACAGTTAAACCCAATAAATGGATGATTAAGGCACTCTCGTCTGATAATTAGCATGCGAAGTTATCGCGACCTAATTTAGCCATAATTAGCAATAATAAAACATCGGCAATAAACTCTGTAATGCAGCTGATATCCTTACGGTTTCATTAAAAGTTAAAGTCTTGGTGTCCTTCCTTGGAAATCTTGGTACTTGAGCAATAAAATAAACATCTCTTGCCTCTTGACATACATTGTGCCGAGTAAAATGCATACGATTTGAAGTGCAGGAAAATAAAACGCATTGTTAAACTTGCTAAAATTGATACAAACACTGAGTAGTATTTTGATACATAAAGACAAATCTTGACTTGTACTAAAAACTATCGAGTTATTTGGCATTAGTCAAATTAAATATTTTTCTTTCATCTAAAAAAATATCAATATTATTCATAACCGATAGTCTCCTAGTCCACTCTCGTTCCCTCGACCCAAAAAATTATGTGTCCACGGGACCCCAAACATTTACCGAAAGTGACCATAATAAACCAAAATTTGGTACCTAACTTAATATGAAGTTTCCTTAAAAAAAATTATAGGTTATATTTTTTATCGCTCAGAAAACACAAATAAAATGCAGCAAAGGCACAAGTAAGGTGCAGTTTTATTAGAATTTTTTTAGTCAACCTTCATAAGAGGATTAAGTACTGTATTGGAGATATAAGATTAGTCTCCGTGTTTGAGTACATATTTTTCATATCAAAAGGCTAAATAAAATAAAGAAATGAATATAACGGATTTTTTCAAACATTTATTTATTTCTTTATTGTACACTGAAATACACAAAAAAAAACAAAAAGAAAAGAAAAAGAGAGAACAATGGGCGGCCTTATGCAAATGGCAATTTCTTCCAGGCAACCTTAGGATGGATTGTGTTCATAAGACATAAATTATGGTAAACATATAAAGTATTATCATATTATGCATAGGTAGGTTCAATACTGAATGGCAATGCTAAATTATTTTAAAAAAGTTATGAATAATTTAGAAGCAAGTGTATTTCTAAAGTTCTAAAGTGCATACATTTAATTTTGAATGATCATTTAACAGTAAGTTATACAGTTTAATTAATATAAATGAAAACATTATTTAAGGAAATGCCATTAATTATATAACGTAGAAGCCTTATATATAAAACACCGCTAATTTGTAAATTATCACGTACCCTTTCGGAACCTGTTACAAATAATATCTTGCAAGTATTCCGTTTACAGTCACGCAATGCTTCGTAAATTGTTAAGATTGAAGAACATTTACTATAATGGCTGCCAGATATAACATGTACTTACTTGTAAATGCATTTATATAAATTTATATATCATAGGACGCAAATATCCTATCGATCGTTGTAGCAGACGACTTCAGTAGAAAAGACCGCGTCATGTCCGTGTCTCCGTTCGATTTCCCAAGGGTCGTTGGTAGAACGCCCGGATAGAAGAACCCCACTCATAAACCTCTCACCAGGACATTTTTAGGTCTAGCCGAAACCGTGCAGGTATATTGTAGTTTGCGTGAGCCTCTGCTTCACACAAAAGTATGTAACGCCAATAGTTGTCTTTAATGTAAGCAGATATATTTCGCTTTCTTTTAAATAGTAATCCCGGTATCTATTCTGAATAAGGGATCACAGTGGAATTGCTATCATGTAACGTAATAATATGTCATGCCATGTTTGTTACAGTATTCAGTATTCTTAATGCCTCTCACACCCATCAATCCAGAAGATAAAAGGCCGGGATGAATGCCAGTTGACATACTTATATCACTGTTACTGTCCGGTACTTCCACGAATTGGATTATTGGGTTAATTTATTTATTTATTTATTTATGGTACACAAACAGAGATACAGTCTTTACATGAAACACATTAAAATGAACAGTTGAATGGACAGGACTGTAGCCAGAGACGGTGTACACAGCGTGATTTCAGACTTTTTTTTTAAATATAATAGGCTAATATTTAGCAAGAAAAAAACAGAGTACTAAACAAACTTACAATTAATAGCTTTCCTAAGTTATTAAGCTGAAGATATCGCTTTTTTATAACAACATGAAATTATCATTGAAGATGTCTTCTCTCCATTACCCCGCACGCGGACCAGCTCATTGTACGTGCGACACATTCTCACCAGGGGTTGTAATAAGACGTGTTATTTATGTACACTTTTATAACAAATATATTTGGATGTTCGACATTATACAATTGCTGACTAAGTTTAATTTTTTTTTTTCAAAAGATTAATGTCTATTAATGAATTTAGTTTTCGTTGTTCACAAATATAATGTGTTTGTTCATAAAATGAGCTCTGGATTTATTATAAATTGATTTTTACTCGGGGACCTCCCCAACAAATTTTCTATTCATTACACAATATTGCAAATTATTAAGACTAATTTCTTAACTTCCACTTATTTCTAGACTCAGCTCTAGCAAGGTAAGGCAACTTAGACTTGCTTAGCTCTTATTTTCGCATTACTTACAAATCGTTTTTTATGAATGCGTGTACACAAAGGATTTACGAATTTTTATGGTATTCAATTAGGAACTTTAAAACAACATATTTTTAAGAAAAACCATAATGGTTAGAGGTACATATAGAACTTGTATCGTCAATGAAGTGTTACGAAAACTCTGATTTCTCCTCACACCATGTTCGGATTTGACGCTAGTCAAGTTTATTTACTTAACGCTTCCCACTTTCTCACGTAAACTCGCACCGAAACTCACAACATACCGAAATAGATACTCGTATTTTTTTAGATACGCAGTTTATTTATATAGACATAATTAATATAATTATTAATTGAACACAAAAGACAAATAAATCGTACCGTTATTAAAAAAATAATCCAAGAGGTCTTCCAGAAAATCGCACAGTAAATATTTACAAGAAACTTGTAAAAAGTTACAATAACTAAATAAAATATAAGTATTAATTTACTTCATCCTTTTTAATTCCTTCATCATTTCAATTCAAGCTAATTTCCAAATCATAAAAAATAATTAGGGACTTTGTAACCGACACTACGCCCAGTTTTTAAAATAAATGCACAGTCAAAGTTGCATTTTAAATGAAATGGCGAAAGTTTTTACTTTCGCCATTAAAACATCACATTTTATTTATTAATTTATTTTATTGTTTAATTCTTATTTCTTTATGTGTAAAATTCCATCGTTATTTGTAAATGCAGTCTTTTGGCAAAATTAACAATATGAAGCGTTTACAGTAAAGAAAGGAAAAAAAACAACATAAATATTCATAAATATACCATATATATATACGAGTATGTCGACGCTATTACCAAGATTATAGTAAAGCTAGTCTGGTTAGTTAATAGTTTTATGCCTTTAATTGATTCCAACAACTTACAGCATTTCTCTTCTACATTCCGGTTATCTTGTGCGTACATTAATAACTAACTTATCATTAGCCTAAAGCAGTCTTGATTCTTCTGATCAGTATTACAAGAGTAACTATCTTTAAGTAGGTACTAGGTTCCCTTTATCGGTATGTAGTTACCATCCTAAATTACTTTTAGATTTGTTGTAATCTTTATCGTACTCATAGCTTTACGTCAGATCTTATAGTAACTGTTGTTTTTACTTTAACGTATATACTTCTTTATAGAAAACAAAACAATATCCTACATTCAATATATTACGAAAACTGTACAATTTATGAAACAGAACTTGTTGGGTCAATATTTTACTCTATTACGGCGAAATAACCTTTGAAAATTTATGAGTTCAAAGTAAATTGTAATATATCAAATTACCTATACTAATATTATAAAGCTGAAAGTTTGTTTGTTTGTTTAAACGGCTAATCTCAGGAACTACTGGTCCGATTTGAAAAATTGTTTTATAGATAGCTCATTATCGAGGAAGGCTATAGGCTATATATCATCACGCTACAAGCAATAAAGCGGAGCAGCAATAAAATGTTTCAAAATCCGGGGGGAAAATTCTACTTGGAGATTCCGCTGCGTACGCTGCGTAAACGGTTAAAGTATCGCAAAGTCATGTTTTAGAGTATTGTTACCCTTTTAAAGGTCTACAAAAAGTCCGCGACAGCTATGTCTATATATTTAAGGAGCTCCCTATAACACATTTTTTGCTAAAATTATAATCATTTTGCGAAGCTATTTCAAAATATATATCAATCCTTATCCAAAATACTTTATTTATCACAAATATTTCATTTTAAACAAAATTGCCTGAACATCATTCAATTTAAATGAATATTCTTATGAGATATCGCAGTTTTAACTCACCTATATAAAAACGAAGTAGCGGGTGAAAGGAGCGTTAGGCCAAAGTAACTATCCACGGACGAAGTCGCACGCAAAGCTAGTATTTTTATACAAACGTGTCTGTTTTGATAGTTTATTAGATCGATAAAATCTATTATATTTATAAAATTACACGTATATTGAGTTGTTTGAAATCTGTTGAAACAAAGCGAATGTGTACGCTATATAAATTTATGATCTATACGAAAATTCTGTCAGTCGTTATATCTGTATTGTGATCTATAAATCTGAAAAATCAGCGTTGAAACAACACAAGCTGAGATTCGGCCTTTTGACTCTTCATTATAAGTTTTTATAAATTCTCCTTAATCTGTATCTGTATTAGTTTTTTAATCTTATTCCATTGTTATTTTGTAAAAAGGTCGATAAATATTTTTTCATTTCATTTCATATCATAATTTACATCTTGCTTTATAATACTTAATTAATTATATTTTTCACGACCGCTTATCCGCATGATTGATTTTTAATTTGAAAAACTCAAGATACCTTATCTACCTCAATGTTTTTGTCGGCTCAGAAGCCAAAAAGGTTTTTATTTTTAAATATTTATTTTTCGCAGTTCATTGACCTGATATACTAATACTATTATTGTGCTGCTGCATTCAAACAGGTTTATTTTGCTTGATTTTATTGAAATACAAGGTGTTCACTTACCATATTTTGAGATCTACTTACTTCCAATATAATTGACAAAAAAAAATTCTGATTGATTGACTAAATAATAGAAAAAGAAGAATATTAGTACGGATCAAAATTTCAAATCTATGTCCCTCGGAAAGCGCAGGAAAATAAAAAAAAACTACGTAATTACACCTTTGGCATTGCTCATGTGGCGCTCTACGCTATCCAGCGTACGTGTGATGAAGTGACGATATCATACAATCGCGGAGGTTATCTCTTTACCTTGAACCTAGTATTTTTGCCTGTTATAATTGTGGCGGTAGATACCAGTGGCATACTGATACTTTATATACCAATATATACATTTGCCATAAAAGTAGAAAATATTTACAAAATTAACACC
Organism: Leucinodes orbonalis; assembly: GCA_019425675.1. NCBI lineage: Eukaryota > Metazoa > Arthropoda > Insecta > Lepidoptera > Crambidae > Leucinodes > Leucinodes orbonalis. The sequence continues at coordinate 27,189 of PQWD01000573.1, forward strand.
AGCTTTTACAATAATTAGGATAGTAAATAATATTGATAATTCGATATTTTCAGATCCAGTTTGGCGACTATCAGGAATATTATGCCTAAAAAGGGTAAACAGTCCTACTTCTTAAATAAAGTAAGCCTGCAAATAATGTCATGCGCACAATATGTCACAGGCTTATTCATATATTTTAGTTGTCAGTCGTCATGGTTCTGTCTCTTACAAACTATCTGTTAATGTTGCAAATAAACAAATGTTATAAATATCAACTCTGAAACTGACATATTGAATTAAATTTGAAGTGTATTGATTTAAAAGGCGGCTGGTAAAATTAGCACGTCGATTTTTATTGCCCCCAAACAGAGCAAGAGTATTTGGGGAACTATTATCGATAAAGACGACTTTCGAATATCGGTCGAGCAAATTTTGATTTTTCTTTTTCTTACTCATCTATCATGTATGTTAGCAAAAAATAATGTTAAAAATAAACAACTAATACTGTATAATAATACTGAGCTATACACAATATGGTGGTTAATACTCTTTACACATATTTTTTGGCTTAGGTTTTGTTCGGCAGTCAACATTATATGAGGTGGCAAAGATGAAGAATTGTTTTAAGTACTTAGCTCATCATTCCAACCAGGTCTCCTAAATATTAATATTGAAAACCAAATTCAACAGAACCTTACATCTAAATCCGGCCCATGATCAAGCCCTCACGAAGGATATAAAATTACCAAAACTACAAGTATAAGCCCCGCATCGTGCCGCGCCGCATACTAATGACACCTTTGGATTCAACCTGCCATTGCTGTAACGATCCGTATTAAGGTAATCACTGACACAAACTACTGTTTTGAACAGAATACTGATACAAGTTTTGGAAGGTGTATAGTTAATGCACGCTTCTTTGTTCGCCGTAATTCCTGGTATAAAAACACGTTATTTGTAAACTGTTCTCAGTGAGACTGGAATTGAGTTAAATACCAATATAGGAAATCAGACAAAATTACTTAATTTAATTAGATGGAACCAGTAACACGCCATATTTTCGATTATGTTAAAATAATATATCATGTAACTCCTTTGTTTAGATAATATTATATTTTTCTTATCTTACTTATGAACATGTTTTTTTTATTCGAATTTATTAGGTTAGTATATTAAGAGATCCTTATTTACTTTTAAACTATTTTAACTCGGTCTTCACAAATTTATTAAAAAAATATTTATTTCGCCAATGGTATCTAAGCACCCATAGGGCCTTACCCTATAATTATGAACCCCATTTTATTTCCTATTGTGCTCCGATAGCACCGAGACAGTTAATTCTGCGTTCCAGTCAGCGTATTTAGCAGTCCCATATCAGAAAATTTCAGATTATAAGGATCATGCGACAGGCGGTGTTATGACTTGGTGGATATGGTGGGTTGCCAATGAATGTTCACTTCAAGGGATCAGTTCGCGGTTTGTTTAGCAGTGGATGTACGAGGCTGTATTAGTGATGACGTCACAAAGACGTTTCAAATGATGAATAAGAATGATATTAGTCTATCTGCAGAGTATCTGAATGAACCTGGTTTAACGGCGTGGATGAATTGTCACTTATATTCGGACAGACATAAGACAAACCAAAATTTATAAATACATCTTTCATACTCCATCCTATACTTAATGTAATCAATGCTTATTGACATTCAATATAGCTTTTTAAGTTAATACATGAGTTTTAAAGTTCACCTTTATTAAAAAATAATAACGCAAGTGGCGAAAGTAAGGTCCGTTAATGGTTCTCGTAAATATTTTTTATATTGCTTTTTATTTAAACATAAACACGTTAAAATTTGTTTTTGTAAAATATTTTATGGCAGTGTCAGAAATTAACCCACACATTATTGGAATGTTCAGTAAAATGGAATTGATTTGGGGCCAGAATAATTTTAAGTGTAATAAGTTTTGGTTTTTGAAAGAAAAACACTTTTTCATACACACTTTTTTTTCTGTGTATCATAGTTCCAATGAAATAAAAGTGTATCTTATTTCTGTACGAAATTTTAGCATAGTCTATGATTAATTACAATTTTCTTTTCGATTATTCGTTTAATTATTAGAATATTCACTTCACATTTGATATAAATACAAGTACATACCTATACCTGACTGTATATTATGATGACCTACAAGTCATCATCGTATACAGTCACAGATCGAGCCTGGATTGCCTACAAAATACTTTCGTCGAAAACAATTATGGCAAGTCGTGATTAAATTTGCTTTTTTGAACGCGTCTGGCCAAAATTTATGGAGAAACAAGCATCATTTGGAACTGTCAGTGTCTTGTCGGGGCAAATTTTGCTAAAGCTTTGTTTGATAAAGAAGTATATCACACATGGTTTAGTATTTTGTAATTTTTGGAAGATAATGACAAGAGTGCCTTTACATGTAGGTATTTTAAGAAAAATCTGTAGAATACAATAGAAATATACAATAATAAATATAGAATTCAGGTATTTAAAGTCATGTACAGTAGGAATTTCTTTAACTCGGATATGTTATTTCAATCAAGACTAAACCAAACTAAATTGAAGAACACTTAACATTATTTGTGAATATCATTAATCATCAGCTCATTAAACAACCTCATCGAGGGCACGAGCTTACCTATAGGGTGATTAGGCCTTAGTCGTCCACGCGGGCCCAGTGCGGATTGGACGACTTCACACACAACCTTCGAATCTCTTCGCAGGCGTGCATGAAGGTTTCCTCACGATGTTTTTCTTCCGTAAGAACGTCGGATAACGTACATATATTTTCGAAAATTGGAAAACACATTGGTACGTGTCGGATTTGAACCTCAGCCCTCCCAGCAGGAAGGCGACAGTCCACACCATTGAGCTACCGACGCTCTTGTGAATATGAGTAACGATAAAGCGATGCCACGCCACCATTTGATATTACTTTGAATAAATAGAACAGTAGATCTAACATCTGAGATGAGAAATAAACAACACAATATTTAATACAAAAAGTGGCATTCACACAGAAGACTATTAATCCAAAAGGATCACACCAGTTCGCCGATTCGTTAGACAGTATAGCGCGCTTACGCTAATTTTTATACTACACTCATAAAGCATCCACTGCTGATAAATGCCTCCCTCTTGGATTTTACCGGCAGAATAAGTCCACATATTAACTGTGAAACTTCTAATCATCTTCTAATTGGTATATGTGGAATACATTTGGCTTGGCTTGGTAGTCATTTGATAGGGAGATGGCAATGATTCGATGATGATTCAATCTACATTGCCGTTCCACAAGGAAGCGTGCTAGGTCCGATTCCTTATTTTTTATACGTGAACGACTAGTACAGTAGGTATACTACTTGACCTTCTAACTACGAACCTCGGTTGAAGAGTACACAAGGATACAAAACTAGGTGCTTCATGACACCATTGCACCAATCTGTCGCCAGAACCGCTACCCATTGACGGTACAAATTTGCCACTTGGAAAACGGTGATTCAATAGCCCATCGATTGTAGGCTTGATAAAGCCACTAACGTATAAAGAATGTTCAACGGCCAAGTCACACCACATTAACCATAATAATAAATTAATTGCAGTAAGGAACCTTAGACTTGGCACGTCTTTGTCTTGATTTCATTACTTTTTAGAGATAATCAAGCAGCTCCATCGAGACTTAGCTAGATTTTTTACATAATTTTTTGGTGGGATTTTACTTCTTTTTGTAGAAACTTGAAAGGATGTTAGACGACCTATTGGGTGTAATGGTGAAAGGTTGAAATCGGCTACTACACCAGGGTTCCGGGTTCGATCCCGGGCAGTACCTACAAATATTTGTGTGCACCAACATGTCTGTTTGTATTGGTCTAGCGCGCTCGACTTGGCGGGGGCACTACCGTGCCCCCCGTTTTTTGACATCGGATGAAGCGGCCCACCATGTTAAATATATATTGTTTAAAGGCGGTATGTCAAACTCTTATAGTTTGGCTGGGCTCTTTTGTTATCTAAGCAGGGTCACCAGGTACTCCAGATCTTCGATTATCCAAGTTATTATAGTTTTCCCTTTATGTAACCATTAAACCCTGACTCTGTACCAAATTTCAGCTCTGTGAGTTAATGGGAAGTACTAGTTCTATTTTGATGATTTTGTTATCTAAGCAGGGTCACCAGGTACTCCAGATCTTCGATTTTCGAAGTTTTCATAGTTTTCCCTTTATGTAGCCATTAAACCCTAACTCTGTACCGAATTTCAGCTTTCTGAGTTAATGGGAAGTACTAGTTCTATTTTGATGATCATGAGTGAGTGAGTGAGTGAGTGAGTGTCTGTCGAAAATGCGAAACTTTGCTTTCGCTTAACGTCGGAACTAAATGACCTACAGACTTGAAATTTTGGATCTAAAGTAAGTTATTATATCTTACTAGATGACGAAAATTTCAGCGCTCTGGTATTATCCAAAGGTTCTCAAATCGGGGCGTGAAAATGCGGCGAAATGGATCCTGTAAAGGATGGTACGGCAGTGTTTGCTTCGCGCTCGACTTGGCGGGGGCACTGCCGTGCCCCCAGATTTATCAATTGATTCGGATTTAAGTTATGATGTAGGTACCCATACTAACAAGGTATTAATTTAGATGTTTAAAGAAGCAGAAAAAATATAATCCTTCAACTAACCTTATTTTATGTGAACTGTTTAATAAAAGCGGGAGTTGTAAGCAGGAAATTCAGTTAAATATGGTGTTTCCGCACACCATGATCGGTTTACTCACCAAAATGTTAAGTGTTAAACGTAAAACAAATATTCCAAGTAGTTATTGGTAAATCACGAAATTCCTGTTAGCCACAACATTCATACATAATGATCGCCGCACTAATACGTTATAATGACTCGACCTGTACCCACAAATCCTAAATACGTTTAGGAGTTTGATGTGCCGCAAACAATGAAGCCAATCATCGTAATGAGTTGGCTCGGCTACTGTTTAATATATTTGTTTACTGTGACTATTTTATTATTGTACCAGCCATAGATTGAGAATTAGCACGCTAGGGTACCACCTACTAGCTTTCCGCCTAAGCTAGGCAACAAATGTATGGTAATGTGGGAAATTCCAAACCTTCTAGTCTAGTGCTCTGTTGCCTCATCAGAACCTATGATAGGGTTAAAAATAACTTTCGTGGATCCATCACTAAGTAAGGATATTCCTAAAAAGGATGAGACTAATTAGTCTGCGCTTGCCTTGTCAAAAGTTTTCTACGCCAACAGTTATTTTCAGATAGAAAAAAAATACTTTCTTCCAGGTCTTCTTCAGTCCCCAAGGTTAAATAATATTTAAATTATTTTACTATGTGTTAAACATAAAAACATTATATCATAGCAATCAAAAGTAATGCTCTAATTTTGTTTTGGATGTAGAAACACTAAACAGGCTTCAAATATATTAACGTTATCTGAGTTATTTGTTTATTATTGCACAGTTTAAAACACTTTGTCATTGAAATAAATAAAAAAAAACATTGTCAATGTGAAAACAAATAGCTAATATTCCTTTCTGTGAATAAATATCATGACTCGCTCATTAACATAAAACAATACCTAATCTACAAGTTATCCATTAACATTAACAGTAAGTATGAAAAAACGTATTGTGTATTTATTTATTTATCAATATATTGACTATTTATCAAGAATGATGTATGTGCTACCTATGAATGAAACTTAACCTAGAAAGATTAGTTCTGTTGTAAAGTAACTAATCATTAATGAAAACAAATGATTATTCCATTGATGCCATCGAAGAATTTTGTCATGAATTAACATAGTTTTTTACTAATAGAGCGGAGTACTATAAAATTCTCATGAATATTATGGTTTTTAACCGTGCTTGATGAAGTCTTATTGTTAGGCAATGAAGATAAAATGTGTTCTTATTAGGATCAAAAGACTAGTTGGTTATCCTTAAGTTAATACTAATTAATTGTTGACACGAATGTTACCTGTATTACATTTTTCTTTTGCATCTGTTGTTATTTAAAATGATCAATTGAGACAATAGACCGTTTGAAATTAAGTGGCGACATTACTTCTTTATAACGCCAGTTCTCCTGAAAATCATGAGGAATATGGACAACACAGTTGTTTTCTTTTGGTAGAGATTTTCAAGATACGGTATCTACTTATTTCACTTCCTGGGACAAATTTTGCTTATTGTTAACACCATGGACAGGGTCCTCTGTTCGTGTGTAGTATGAAACACCTACTGCACACTCATATACCTTCTAACAGTTCTGCTTTGTATACAGCGTTAGTTTGCCCAGGATTTGAACCTTAGCCCCGGAGGCCTGAGGTTCAAATCCTGCCACGTAACAATGTGTTTTCGAGTTTTCGAAATATTGTACGTTATCCGACGCTCTTACGGTGAAGAAAAACATCGTGAGGAAACCTTCATGCACGCCTGCGAATAGATTCGAAGGTTGTGTGTGAAGTCGCCCAATCCGCACTGGGCCCGCGTGGACGACTAAGGCCTAATCACCCTATACGGGTAGGCTCGTGCCCCTCGGTGGGAACGTTTAATGAGCTGATGATGATATATTCGTGCACACTGTTTATATTACATGAGGATCGAATCCGGAACCTTATTGACTTTTTTAACATCTCAAACGTTATACCACACATGCCTACAAATAAAACATTTCTTGAAGTATAATTATTTTTATATCTATTGGATGTTGGTTGCATCGATTAATAAATTTAGTCTCATTAAGCGATATGTTGTCACCACTCTAGGCACCAACAGGTGTGGTTTAATTCTGGCTATCGTTACATATGCAATTGTCAAATGCAATGATGCGCCTCGGGCTATTACAAAAATAATTAAAGATGATGGCACAGGATCAATTTTTATTAGCAGCTCAACAAAAAAAACTCAAAGATAAAATGATAAAATATACTACTTCACATAAATTAATCCGAAACACAAAATTCAGAGAAAGTCCAAGTTAAACAAACCCAATATGGATGGGTGATGAACGATATCTACGATAATAAGGATCCATTGATGATACGTCTTATACGATATGCCACTTTAATGACGTCATTAAGCTTTTTACCGATGAAAACATTCCGCGCGAATGTCATTTACCTAACATGGAAACTATCCAAAGAACGTCTTTATCCGGTACTTTTAGATTACGATGAGCGTCGTATCGCATAACTCCGCAAATATGGCGAAAACATGCATTACTATTTGTAAATATTTACAATATACACACTTCCATCATTATCAGAAGCTTTATCGGTTAATTGTTTATTAAATGTACTTACGCGTCGCTCTTGTCGTACGTAGGGAACGTCTGGTGAGCCAAATCCTGAAGCGACGAACTGGTCTGAGGCTCGGCAGAGATACCCTGAGCTCTCTGCTTCCTCGGTCCGCGAGATCCCCTCGCGTACTGCTGGTAAGGGAACACGCTCTGCAGTTTGTCCAACTGCGAGCGCAATTCCAACATTTCCTGGTCGCGCTGCTTCAGCAACGCCTCCAGCTCCCTGATCCTGTCGATCAGCGGCTGCATATCGTTTGTTATCGTTGCGTTTGCAACACAATTTTCCGAATCGGTATTCATCGCACTGGAGTCCCATAATACCATTCAATTCAGCTTCTCTATATGTTTCGTCTAACGCGCGTCTGTCGCCGTTAACTGTAGGCGCCACGGTAAGCGCACCACCACCTGTATTCACTACGGCCCTCGGCTCATCGTCACCAGCTACGCGCTGTGACGATCCAAAGCAGAGGGTGTCGAAGCACACGCGCATTCACTCGGCTACCGAGCACTGCACAGAACCACTGGGGATCCGGGTAACACTGTTAAAAGTTGACGCTGTTTAGAGTCCACTCTTGCACTGAGGTTTGTAACGGTTCGCGGTCACAATTTAGTGGGGAATCGCAGGATGTGTGTGGGCTGGTTGCGTGCGAGTCGTGCGGCGCGGTCGCGGACGGGCGATACAGTGTGGATGCGCGCGCGCCGCTGGCCGTCAGCCCCGCGTGCCTCGGCGACACCCTGCAAATTGACATTGCTTAGATACACACCAATACACTATCATAATCTTTTTCATGATATTTCACAATTGTTGATTTAATTTATGATAAAATATATACCCTTTTATCGAAAAAGTAACGTAAGGTAATCCATTAAGATAGCTTTGATTTCGGTGACGCGATGACGTTTTGAGTTCACCCAGACATCGGATTATTGAGTCTAATATGAGAATTTAAATATATACAAAAACGAAAATAACTTAGTCACTTTATCGGACCATACGCTTAAAGTCGTTGATAGTTGATTACACTTCATATGACGAAGAGATAAGTTGATTTATGTTTAAACCCTGAGTAATTTCAAATACAATATAAACAAAGATATTGACTTTTTGTTCATAAACTACTAAAAATCGAATACGGTTAGTGTAGGAACAATAAATGATGCCGTCTGAATGCAATGTTTTTAAGGTTACTTACTCTTATCGGTGCCAATGCGAGAATTTTAGTATAGGCCTAATCAATGAGCGGATATGATGTTTGTAGCACAAGAGTACATATTCAATAAGAATCATTCTTTGTTATTTATGGCAAATCGAATATATTACTTATGACGTAATTATTATAACAATTGAAAAATTCTTAGCTTATCGAGTATCTAATAACATGGTGATAAAATAAAGATATTGATGATAGAACTGTCAATAGAGATTTTAAAATACCTGGTAAAAATAATAACTAAAATGTCAATAGAGATGACTAAATGGGAAAATAATGTCTGCAGACTTATTAAAATTCACTATTTTTTTTTACGTAATATGAAATAATATAATCCTTGCTTAAGTTAAAAACAAATATTGACGCTGCGATTCCGTTAACGCTATAAACTTTACAGTTAAATACCACACACAAAAGGTTGATTCTATTTACACTTAGTATTTCCCCAATCCATTTGTAACGTATTGTCAGATGACAATTGAGCACATGACCATTAGTACATATCTTATCAGTAAATTCAGATCTTACGTTTGACGATCGGCGAGATAGTAATGATACGGTAACGCATATGTATGAGTTTATATTGATATGAAAACTGTAAAAACCTGCCATTTAGGGGCATATATTTAGGATATGAATAAACACTTTAGTTTTCTTTAGATTGTGGTTTTGTTAAAAGTCGTCTGGGTACTCCAAACTCAAGTATCCGTAATATACAAGTACTATCCTTGTTAAGGGTCACCATATCTCAGGATTCGTCCTGAGATCTCAGGATTTACTTCGGATTCTGGCCGGATTTTCGCTCCGCGTGATTTTTCAGGATTTTTAATAAACACAGGATTTTAAAGAAGGAGATATTATTAAAAGTTAAACCAAGACGTTTACTACTGCGTACGATGTGTGAAAGTTGCAATACATGAGAGATGCAGTGTATAAAACGAAAATAAAAGGTAACGGGGAAATCTCAGGATTTTTCCATGGAAATCAGGTTTCTCAGGTTTTTGATTTCTTCATCTGATAACAATATCTTCGTATAATAATTTGCTTTTGGTGTTCCGGGATGGAGGAGGACATTCCTGAACACCGTGTGTGTATAAATCTTTGTGTCAAAATTTAGCAACTATCTTGCTTAAAGATAGATAGTTTATTTAGGTGACTGAAGCTACTTACTGCTACCTCTTCGCCATGTTGCTCACTCATAACATAAAAACACCTTAACAAAAATGGGCATGTTCTGAATTATTATTAAGGCAACATGTATTATCAAATTTGCAATATTTTGCCGGCAAAACATATTTTATCTTTAGTGATATAATAGTTTTTTTGCAGACAATTTAGATCTATAACATACTAACATAATATTTAACATCATAAGAAATAACTTATAAACTTGTCGCGTACAAATACAACCTTTTTTTCAATAGTTCTTGATCCACTATATCATATGGTAAATGTTCGTTGCTGTTGTTGACACAGACATTTCTACAAAAGCCCATGTGAAAGTTATTTTACATCCAAAAATCGTAGGTGGCTAAAAATTAGTCTAAAGCGAGTTCTATAACCAAAACTATATGTAAAATGGCATAAAGAAAGCGATATTGCGTCCAATAAAACCGATTTAATTGATAAGATAAATAGAAATAAATCACATATATACGCATATCACGCACGCACTTCCAATGGCACAAGCTTTATCTATCAAACAACAAACACCTAAATTCAAAGTCGATACTATCTCGACTCGATGACTGACTATAAAGTAGAAGCAATAGGATTACTATAAATGATAAATTGTTGACTGTTCCCCGAAATTGTACTTAATAGATCGTTTCGGTTTAGATTATCATCATCATCAGCTCATTAAACGTCCCCACCGAGGGCACGAGCCTACCCGTATAGGGTGATTAGGCCTTAGTCGTCGACGCGGGCCCAGTGCGGATTGGACGACTTCTGGATGGATTCTATGTAGCCTCCAAAGTTGAGTTTCGACGAAAGATCCATACCAAGGAGGCTAAGTTTTCAGAGATCTCCACAGGTGCATCACGGAAAGAGGGAGCCAAGTTAAAGGCTTGTCTTTGACCCAGGCGAGAACAGACACGCCTGGGTCTTCGATTCATTAAACCTAACTAAATTAGCATCGCCCTAATCGGCCACGGCTTGTAGGGTTAGGTTGGATCGAAGGACCATCGCCTCTCTTTGAGCACCGATTTCAGCTTTGGAAGCTCTTGAACTGGATAAGTATCTCTCTACAACAGTGATGTCGTCTGCATACCCTAAAATGCGGGCTGGAGCAGATCGTTAATATAAAATAGGATCAATGTTGCAGAGAGAACAGACCCATGAGGTACACCAGCATTAACTGCCAATAGGTCAGACGAGCAGCCGTCAATGACCACTCGAATTGACCGTTCCCTCAAAAAGTCAGATATCCAAGTACACAGCTGAGCTGAGATTCCGTAGGTTGGAAGCTTTACAATTAGGCCGTCATGCCAAACCCGATCAAATGCCTTAGAAATGTCTAGAAACTGCAATTGCTTCACCAGACTTATCCAAGGCTTCACCCCATAGGGAGTGGCATACACTGGAGATCCCAGTCGAACGCTGCTTACGAAATCCGTACTGCTGATCGCTGAGGAGATCGTTGTGCTCTAGGTATGCCATCGTTGATGGCATACCTTGAGCACATGCTGATAAAATGCTCCATAATCTGCAAGATTATGGAAGTAATTGCAATTGGGCGAAAACTCTCTACTATTAAGTATAATAGATTAGTAGTAACTAATCTACATAAGTTTTATAAAGATTCAGTCAAGTTAAATTCGGGGTATTTTTTTTTTGTCAGTGACAAATAGTTATACCATTTTTAAGCTTCCTACCTTAAACAATGCGGAATACCCAATACAAACTTCCACCCATTTTAGGCAAGTGGCTGGGGAGGTAAGAGACAGGGGAGTGAGCTGTGTGAACTGTTGGGTACAGGTTCACATCTCACCCCGTCGTACCAATGTATTTGCAAATTTGCGAAATCATACGTACGTTTTACAGATAGATTTACTTTCGCATTTATAATATAAGTACGGATTTATGTCCACAGTGTTGACAATCTAGAATTAGAATTAATTTCAAACCAGTTCTTATCAGAGCTAGAACATTTAACTCAACATACATTTAAGATCTGAAATGCTGGTTACACATGTCAGCGTAGGCGATACTAAGTGACCCAGTCACATTACTGTATATCAATGTTCATAATAACGTTTCGCTACAGCCCTTTGATAATTAGTTTGAAAGTGTCTTGGCGCTATTAGCTTCAATGCTAATAGGTGTTTACGATAACGCGCGTCACGAGACAAATTTTCCGTTCACCCAGACGATTGGATACTATACGTCTGGGCTTTATAAATAAAATTTATAATACCACGAAAACTTCTCGAATCCTCCTCGCAGTTAATATAGAACTCGTCACTGCTATATTCCATTCCTTTATGATTAAAAGCTCTACTTTGTTATATGTAAAATAGAGCATGTTACGGATATTTTATGAAATACTTCGAATATTTGTCACTTGTTTACAAAAACAAATAAGGAAATAAAAAAATTAAAGAACGAACGAGGTATAACACCCGATATAGAAGGTATACTTACTTATTTTTATCTATTAAAAACACATCATACACGATTGAGAGCGTCGGTGGCTCAATGGGGGGAACTCTGGGTGAATGTCTTTTACGTTTTCCGACGCTTTTACGGTGAAGGAAAATATCGTGAGGTAACCTGCGCACGCGTACGAAGAAATGCAATGGTTGTGTGTGAAGTCAGCCAATCCGCTCTGGGCCCGCTTAGACGACTAACCTATACAACCTTTACGGGTAGGCTCATGCCCTTCGGTAGGGACGTTATAACGAGCTGATGATGACACGTGAATCAAACTTAATTTAACTTTTAAAAGATAACATAAGAAGATATATAAGAACACTATAAATACTTCCATAGTAAGCAAGTATCAAATAATAATGCGAGTAACTATACTCATAACATTAAAAGCGGAAAGTCGCAAACAATACAAGGTTAATAAAACCATTCAAGTTATAAAAGGGGCGGCATTTTACACAAATAATACACTGAGTAGAAGACATAAAATTCCAAGCGGCTAATGACATGTTAATCATAAGCGACCTTACCCTACTCTAGTTCGTAGGAGTTTTTGTTCCGTATTTTATTGTTCCGGTGGGTGTTCATAAAATACGAACAGGCGGTAGTGGAAAGGGCATTCATATGCACACAATCGAGCAAGCTGTAGGGCGAAATGTCACTGCAGTCAGGGCCACTATGGCCAACACGGCTAGAATATCTTAGAGATGTAAACGCCCTTTAGAATGATCTCTTTCACTCGCCCACTGCGTTTTAACGACATCATATAGAATATAGAAAGGTTAATGGGCGTGCAAATACAATACGTAAATCATGCATTGCGTCATTATAAAATATACGAGTGTGTGAAAATAGAGTTTCGTTGTTGCCAAAACGATACCTATGGTAACAGCGGTTGCCATAGACAAATATGCATGTCCTTGAAAACTGTCAACTAAAACATAAATGTATCATGTGAATGCACTTTAAGTTTAGTCAGAGATTTTATGGTACACCGAGATCTAAACGAGTCTTTAATGTACTTGTGGAAATAAAGACGATATAATATGGAGTTGTGGAGAGTATTTTTTGCATATTTTGTTTGTTAGCATTTGAGTATGATATGCATATTTTAGCAATTGAAATGAGTAGGTAACTTCGAGTTTCACAAGTGGTAGATCCAAATAATTTTTCGACTCCTATTTTAATGAGACGATTCATAAAGAATTTCTGAGTTTGTGTTAGACTCGGTAACTGTTCCCAGGGTTTAAAATGTATGCCTAAACATCTCATCATCATATTTGTTTCAAAAACAAAGTATTTCAGTTTGTTTATCCGTTGTCGTTTGTTTTAGCTCAAAGTTACAGAATATCATTAAAATATATTGTTGTGGGTTTTTATTTATAAATAGCCTTTTTATATTTCCTGAGCAAGTGGCGCAGAAAGCTCTCATTCAACTTAAATTTTTAGTTGGGACCACAGATTTCCCAATACAAGAGATGGGGCGAGTCGCGTTTAAAGTGCGACAAATGTAAGCTCAACGAGCATACACTGGCTGCCAGTTTACGCTCTGTGAGACGAGTCAAGACGCACGAATATTAGAAGAAATTACCGTTTTTTTCCAAAATGCCATCCTGTGCAATGTAACATGCCATTATCGCAATGAATCAGTAAATTTACCAAGTAATAGAATAACTTTTCACAGGTAAGAACCAAAAAGAAATTGCGACACTGGGATTGCCTATAAACTTGGGGCTTGTCCAGTCTAATTGTATATTCGATGTCTGTGGTTGGACATTATCCCAGCGAGTTTAACTACTACTTATATATTAATACCCAAAGCTTTGGTTTCCGCAATAGTTATGCTTGGTTAATGATACCTACGTCACAGTAATTTCTATACATCTTTTATTAATAAAAGGCTCTGAAATTGTATTCTTAATATTTTTCCGCGAATTATATATACAATTGTCTTATAAGACCAGTTTAAAACATTCAAGTCTAATACATAAATCATTTCCATATCGTATGTAATTATACACGGCAATATGACATTTTGAATCATTTTTCACTATGAAAGGTTAAAAGTGGGCAGTATTTACGATTAAAGCTTAACAGGTGTTAACTTCAGATGTATTACCGCAATTCAACCTTAATTTAATTCAAAGGATTCTTGAAGTTGTGTTTCACATTAATCATATGACTCAGGGCAGGAAAGAGCTGTAATATTTTCCAAATCAATCGTTTTACGCGTATCAGAACTAGCCATATACGGTGGAACCCCTAAAAAGCATATTAAATATACTGGTAATAAAAATAAAATTTGGTGATAGCTCTTTATACAAATTCTTCAAATATAATTATGTTTAACGCCAGAAATCTTTACTGCTGTCATGCAGCGTTGATTTTAATAAAATATGTGTTGTTTACCTTAGTTAAATCTTTTATAGGAACATGTATAAAGGTTTTCAATAAGGTACCGCAAAATATTGTAGAGTTGCCCTTTCATATGTTTAAAGTAAGAATCAAACAACACCTTTCCAAAAAAGGGTACTACACTATTGACGAATATTTATGTGATAAAAATCCGTGGTCTTAAACTGCTCAGCTATTTCAGTGTTTATGATTTATTGTTACATTAAGGAATTGAGCGTCGGTGGCTCAGTGGTGTGGACTGTCGCCTTCCCACCGGGAGGGCTGAGGTTCAAATCCCGACACGTACCAATGTATTTTCGAATTTTCGAAAATATATGTACGTTATCCGACGCTCCTACGGTGAAGGAAAACATCGTGAGGAAACCTTCATGCACGCCTGCGAAGAGATTCGAAGGTCGTGTGTGAAGTCGTCCAATCCGCACTGGGCCCGCGTGGACGACTAAGGCCTAATCACCCTATACGGGTAGGCTCGTGCCCCTCGGTGGGGACGTTTAATGAGCTGATGATGCAAGGAATTGTTTTCAAAAAAGGCAACACTGTTGAGTTTTCTTGAGTGCTTCTTTCTCAACAGGCCAAACCACTGAATCGCTTTTTTTTTTCAAAGCATCAAAACTCATATTTTTAGTTTAGTATTTAAATCGTTTTTTATTATATTTTTGTGTTTCTTGACGTTCATAAGTGCTTTTTGTAAACCTAATTTGAAATAAATGTTTTTGACTTTGACTAAATAGTAGGTAGGTTGTGAATTAGGTAACGTACTATCACATTATATTAAGAATGTTACTGAAAAAAAGAATCGAAATAATCCTATATGTCACTCGTAGAAGTAAAAACAACCAATCAATCTAAATATTGTAATTTACACAATAGTTTTCTGTACCATTTTTGCATAATAAAAAACATATAAAATTGTGATCAACTAAAAATAGTTATAACGACCATTTAATCATTTGAACTACACATTAAATTATTATCATTACACAATTTCGTTGGTCATTAGTGACGTTAATGGATGAATATTGTGAATCCTAATTTCTCAAAGTCACACACTTTCTTTGTGTGTGTCAACACAATTTATAATTATTGCCCTTTATTTTTATGTAAATCAAAATTTAGTGCGTCCCCGTTAATTAAGAAATGGCCTGTTGGATGCTCGTGTAACTTGTATTTCAGCAGGAATTATTTGTGACTTGTGTCACGATTCACGAAGTGACCATGGTGATATTACAACTCAAGTCAGTGGTGTCAAGATACAAAATCATGATTTATATACTTCGCAATGACCTTTTTGTCTAGTAAATATTTTTATCTAAAAATAGATGCATAGAAGTACTTACATAATATTGATAAAACCTATTTTGATTATTCAATAACAAGTGTGATTTGTTGATAACATAATTCTTTGCTTTTTACAAATTCGCTAATGAGAGCGCTAATAGGCTGCGAACGGTAGCAACTAAGCAGTATGGATAATACGAATACCTTTCTATTGATATTTCTTATTATTACAATCTACCCATTCCGGTATATAATAATAACTATTTTATATACATTTCTATATAATGCGGCAACTGGAAAATCCATGTGTTGTATCGTGAAGTATGTGTTATTAATAATAATAAATACTTCACGGATCCGAAAAAATAATGTTATGTGCAGTCATAAGTTGCTTCACAAATAAGTGAGGCCATCTGCCTAATAAACGAGTATGCACAGCACAGTACCCTCCCTTATTCTTATTAATATTCCTCTTATGGAACTTGGGAGCGCATGAGTGAAAGGAATAGCAAAGCAGGTCAATGTCCAGAAACCAGAATGACCAAATTGGTCAAGTCCTAAAGAAAGTTGGGGACCCTAGCAGGACGAATAAAAGAGTTTGTATGAGAAGATTTAATAGATGTGAATGAAGCTAGAGATTGTCAGAACTACGCAAAGTGCTCTATCATCTCTGCCTTCCCCTCTGGGACCAAGGCGGGAGCTTTATTTATTTATTTTACCCCTAATTACATGAGAGCGAAATCCACATTTTTGATAGGTATAGAGAGAAAGTGACGGCAAGCAGATTCAGAAATTGTTAGCATCAATGACATAAATGCACGCTCCTACTCGTACCTTGGTGTGATAGACTTTGTGTAGTCGAACTCAATGCAGTATATAGCCTTATGTAAATAATAAAATATAATGTGCCACCAATGTGAGCAGATACAAATCCGACCTAAATTCCATCCAAACGTCGTTGCATACTAAACCCATTTTGTTCAATTACCTAATGACGCCCAACTACGGAAGTCCCTTATTTTGTCGCAAACTATTCTTAACCATGGGCCGAGATCATTTTACATTGAAACAATCGCAAAAACACTATCTCAAGGACCCTTGAAGATCAATGCAAAATAGAACTAGAGTACAAATTGAAAGTACTTGTTTATTTTGTGACGGTGGGTGAGAATTATAAGGAAAACTAAAAATAAGTAGTTACAGAATATAAAAAGGGAATCGTATATAAAACAGTTGTAAGTTACTTGGTAAAATGCATGTATTGCAAAATATTGTAAACATCAGGTGCAAGTGATTGTAGGCGTAGTACCTTAAGATATTCCACAGACATACGCAAGGATACGCTAGGAGCAAGAGTTGTTGGTCTCCTTCAATCCCGCTCTGCCATGATCAGGCGTATCACATACGAGTACCATCAGGCGAGCGTCCTAAACATCCTGTACACTTTGTAACATAAAAAAAATATTGTAATATGGGTACAACATCATATAAACTTAGTAGAAAAGTATTTTGTAAATGAATACCTATATACATATAATAACACCAGAACAAACACATTCAGTCATATTCATGCACAAATATGTTTGTGCTCAAATCAAACACTGTAATTAATAAAATACTCTCAATATCTACACTATTATCAACACATTTCTTCGTATTGTTTTTATTTTTTTTTTGTGGACAATTAAGCGTAAATCTATTTCTTGTTCTCATACCATCAATGACAATATCAACCATCTCTATCATTTAATATTTCATCAGTACGAACACCATACATCATCATGACAAAAATCTTCTTAACACATCAAATGGCAAAACAACTGCCGCTACCAGTCGTTAAACAATTTAATAACCGCAATGAACAACAATTATTCTTAATTCCTAACAAACGGGGTTTCTTGAAAATAGTCGCTAGACGCGTCTTGTATAAATCAGACAATACAACTTGTGACAACCCTCACACACTGAAATTGGATTTAATTGACGATGGGACAAAAATAGATCAGAGTAAAAAGAGAATAGGGACACTTGAGCGAATGAAGTTGTGGGAACACTTTGTGCTGTTTAAATATAATATTGGAATTGATTTATAGGTCTAAAATCTTAATTATATGACTCACTCTATTGCCAGTTGAGAGCCCTTTACATTTTTGTTCTTAATAAAGATCAGTTGCATTCGGATGTTACAGCACTCTGTGGATAACCTTCCACTTGAAAAATAAACACGTAAAGTCAAATGAAACGTTGACATGTAATTATTTAAGATTTTCCTCAAAAACATACAATTTGAGACCTTACGCGTCGAGTCGGATAGCAGGTTGTTTCAAAGGTCACTCCTGGTTTTGACTGGCAGATCCATTGGCTGATGCCGTGCCTTACGCTAGGGCGTGGCTGTCTGACAAAGAAGGAATGTAATTACAATGATTCATATTATTACTGTTGGCACGATTTGAAATTGACCCTTACTGTCCCTGGCGGAAAAAGCTTTCGAGTAAAGCTGATCTGCTCCGTGGAGTAGTTAGCCAAGCTTGCTTTTTAATATAAAAATATATACCCAAAGTAAGTCTTTCTGCGATTGTCTAAATGTACGGATGGATTTTTATACTGGTTATCTTAGAGACATTAAAAATATTTTTGTTTAAGAATTGGTAAATTACTTTTCTTATATCCGAAATTTATGCATTTAAGATTTTTTTATTCTCTCTACGCTTATTGATAAACGTAAGGGTGAACTGATTGTTAACAGGCAAATCTCCTCCAACTTGTAAAATAGTTAAAATCTTGGCCGTGTTTCTCAGAAACGGCACGTCATTTTTAAACTTTATTGTTATGACATACAGAAACCACGATTTTATTTTATAAGAGTATATATCTTCAAGTAACAAATACTTTCTGTGATTAAAACAACTGCACGTCAATGATTAATGGTGTGATTAGAATTCAATATCCGGTGCAAGATTATTTTTAATTAATAGAACCGCGTAATTCAAGTCAGACCTAGCACTTAAATTGTTTCAATGTATTTATTTACTTTACAAATACATTAAGCTGGCGTTGTTGGTTAAGGCTGAACGATAAATTGTTTTAATCTTTACGTCCCTGTTACTGTATCTATTCAACCTATCGCAGTCCACTGCTGAACATAAGAACATTTCCCCCTCTTCCTCCGCTTTTCTCTCTCATCCGGCCTCTACTAGCGACCTTTCGCAAATCGTTGGTCCATCGGGCTGGTAGGCGACCTACGGTAAGCTTGCCAAGACGCGGTCTCCACTCCAGAACTCGTCTGCTCCAACGGCCATCGGTTCTGTGACATACGTGACCAGCCCACTGCCACTTCAATTTACTGATCCGGCGGGCTATGCCGGTACCTCTAGTGCTAAGAGCCAACTGCGTGCTCAGAGCCAACTGCTGAGAGCTATGCTCGTCAATTTCCCGGTGAAGCTGTAAAGGTCATCTGCGTCCAACAGCAGTGGTCAGTCCAAAAATAAAGGTGTGTCTAAATACATTGCGGCAAAATATTATGTTTACTGCTAGACGGTCAAGTATTTGAACCATATATTGTATAGTAATCATACCAATTAATAAATAAATACTTTCTACAGTCATAATCTAAAAATAGTTTATTTTCAACCATAAGTGCTAGTATAACCGATAAACGTTATTTGATCGTTAATGTAAATATTCAGTATTGATTAGATTGGATGTAAATGTCCGGATATGTTAAGAAGGACATATATCAGGTATCGCTAAATGGCATTTTATGAGAACATAATTGTTACTGGTATGATCAGCTACAAAGTTATTTGTACTTGTTTGCATTTTACGTTTAGAAGACTTCCTTGTCATATAGTATTTAGATACAAGTTTATATGTATAGTATAAGTACTGAAGATAAAAAAGCATTTTTCTATTTGACAACTATTTCTTACTGAAGCATTGTTTTCCTTTACATTTGTGAACTTGGCTTGGATAAGAAACTTTGCATCTTTGTATTTTTACGTCTAATTTGCTAAAGAACGTCGGTAGCTCATTGGTGAAGACGGTTGCTTCCATATCTGTAGGGTTCTGCAAGTTCAAATCACGCCACGTTACAATATCTTTTCGAAATTATATGTACGTTATCCGATGCATTTACGGTGAAGGAAAACATCGTGAGGAAACCTGCGCACGCCGGCAAAGATTGTGCGTGTCAGGCAACCGCACTGGGCCTTCGTAGACGACTAAGGCCAATACATCCCTAACGGGTAAGCTCGTGCCCCTTTCTAAGGATGACAGTCAGATGGCAATGATGAGTTTTCAAACGTCAAGTACTTGAGCCTCTAATAATGTTCGGAACAACAAGTAATTCAAATTGCTTCCAATTCGCCGAACAGGCCGTAAACGGTCGCATTGGACTTCAAGGGATATCCTGACGATGGAAGGATTACCATACACAAAATTAAATTTAAAGTACGAGCCATGTCTTGGTAACGAAATGCCTATAGACTTTGTAAATGATAAGGAACCTCAAGCACAACGGGTATGGAAATTAGAAAAGTTAAAATGTTTGTTAATCATTGACGATTAAAAAGATTTGGTGAAACTAAGGTTCTTGCTGAGTCTTCTAGAATGGAAAAGTCGAACCGCTGGTAGATTTCAAAACTAGAATTTTAACTTCTTTATTGATTGACAATCAAGTGTCTTGTAAAGACCACTTTGAATAAATGAATCAAATTGTAGTTACCTTATATTTTTATCAATAACGTGTAAATGAAATTTAAGTCAATGGCTCAAATTCTTAGTGCGTTCGGATTGACGATCGTACTATTTATAACTTCGATCTGCAACTGAGTAACCGATAATTAATTATAATCCGTACTTTAAGATGAGGAAATTAGTCCTGTATCATAAGTATTTTCGTTGACGCACCAGTCTGCATTTTGGCCGGCGAGATGGGCTGGTATTTCTTGTTTTATATTTTAGAGAAAATCAGTCCTCAAATACAGTTAAACTTAAACTACAATTTCACGAGAACCATAGAGAAGTTGCTATTGTCTATGGTAAGCATTGAAAACATTTCGGTACAGATTTTTGTTAGCGTTTCCTTGCTATAATTTCGATTTGCAACCAATGATCTTGCTTGGATGCATTTCTACAGTGATGCAAATTTTGGACACTTGAAAAATTTATTTACATAAATAAAACACGGTGCCAAATATTTCAATGACCAATTGTTTTAAGTCTTTTGGAAATAGTATAGAATGTATTATACTATTTGTGGTAACAGTGTTTAAATCATGTTGAAATACAAAATTAACTAATAATGGATGTTTCCATCTCACTGGTATCAGATCAAATCTATACTTTGAAAATAACTCGGTTCTTTATTTTCGTCGGATTTGATTTATATTTGACACTGACTCTACATCATCGTCACCTAATTATGTAGATAAGTATACTAAAGATTGAATAAATAAATGAAAAGAAAACACATTATCTAAACGACAAGCTATGCTGACCACTATTCCACACCAACATGATTAAACTTTTCTTTCAATACTCACGTTACAAAAACCTCAAAATCCACACAACTACGGGCACAATTTTCCAACACTTCACTTTAGGCACGTCAGATGGTAGATTAGTTATCAAACACAGATTTAGGTGAAACAATGGCCTTAAAACCCGATGCAATATCCCTATCAAATCTTATCAGAACCAATGTGAAGACGAGCGCACTTCGTACCGTCACTTGGACAATAAATTCACATTGAGTCGCCAGTCGCATAGAACCAACAGATTTAATACTTACAACCACTTGAGATATTGTACACATGAGCATATGTTTGCCACTGTGGTAAACTGTGTTATGAAACTATTTGGCTAGCTACTTTTTGATTTCAGTGTTGACAAGTTGATTAACTATGATGTGGTACAAACCGATCACCTGGAGATTTCATAAGCAAACTCTTCTAGTTCGTTCATCACTGACTAAAGACAATCTAGAAACCACTGATTAAGATGAAATTTGACATTGTACGAGGAGTGTTAGGAAACACAAACTGTAGACCCGCTCCTCCAAGTGATTAAAACGATGTATCATTTTTTTAAACTAGTCAATATTATTTTTTGCGGAACGACTATCGCTTTTGCCGCAGGTGGCCTTCCAGCTTAACCAGATTAATGGCCAGCGAGATGGGGGCTCATCAGCAGAGAGTTTATGAAGAGTCTGAGTGGTGTCCCAGAGTGGCACGCGAAACTCTGCTTAGGGCGTTGCAGCGGGCCCTAAGTAACCTAGCATATGTTTGGGGAGAAAAGTGCCGTGCCGGTAACTCGAATAGTAACTGAGCACTAATGAATCGAGCAATGTAAACCCAACACCCCAAAGCATGACACAGGCATTACCACACGGCATGTCTATGGGGAAATTTGACCATAAACCAACATGCTGAGTGAATATGGCTGGCCGGGCGTCAATGACTACGTACTAAAAAAGTACATAACAGCACAGAGAGAATTGAGTATTTATTTCGTTACAACCCGATATCCGCCAGTTGTGATAGTATATTGCATAAATGTAGTTAATAATATTTTCATGAAGCTGGGCCCTTTTATACCTAAGGGCCCATATTAATCCCTTGCGTAGATTCATATTGCAAGTTGTAGTGGTCCTGAATGAAAATAAAAATGTAGGGGAGAGAGAATTGGGATGAATCACAAGTAATATTTAATAACAGTAATTATTTACATTAAGTAGTATTTAGATTTTTTAAAATAAAATAATGTCTCAGAAATATCACTTTATTCTTTTATTTACTGTAACAGACCATTCAAACATATGCTGCTACCTAGCGGTGAGTAGCGGAACTTCTGCAATAGCTAACCCAGATGGCGCTTTTGCTGCAAATCACGCAAGTAAAACCGTGCACGGTCAGATTCGTCACGTTCAATATATTTAACTAATCAACACATTATCTAATAACTGTGTATTAGTTAAATATTGAAATATTGAAACATTTACCTTCCTACTTTTATTATACACGTGGGCCTATAAATGCACTATGTGCGTGCATTATCATGTTCCTACATAACGATATGTACGTATTGCTGCTAATTTAGGCAACAACTATCGTTTCAATATATGCAATAAGGAAATATGTTAATCAACTGTACTATAAATACCACCGCGAATAGATTACATTAAATTAACCTTAGGTTAGTTCTTATCGGCAAATAAATGAATGTTCTATATTTTAATTCATGAATTATGTACTTACTTGCATTGTGAAATCATCAAACGCAGATAGCTCGGATTTATTATATCACTGAACCATATTACGATAATATTTAATGACATTCTGTAGGTATCTAGTTCAACTATCGTGGAAAAATAGAATACAATATTTCAATCAATTTATTTAATAATAAGTGTAGTAAGTATATATGGAGCTATTTTATACATAAGTTTATATGTATTTATTTATACGTAGAATTTAGATATTGTAACTTTGCACAATCTTGCCCTTTCTTGTATTTTTTTTTCTGTGTCTGTGAGGTTGTCTGGAAGAAATTGCTTGTAGCGATACCACCTAAATTGCAGTATGTTTTGTTTATTACTGAAAAATTCTGTAAATGTGTGTGTGCAATAAAGAATTTTATCTATCTATCTATCAATCAAGCTTGCTTGTTTATATAATATTCATTATATTTGTTTAAATTTTTTAACATAATAAGCGCCGGATTTTCAGAAACAATAGCAAATCTATTGTGTCTGTTGAATTCATATGACAGCAGCGGTAAATGGGTTAAATAATATGAATTATATTCAACGCCAGTAATTCAGGTACAACAAATAAATACAAAGATTAACTGGCAAAGAATGCCACTCTGCATTAAATTGGCCTTTGTACGTATAAATTTAATAAATTGTTTGCGATGCTGTGTCTGTCTGTCTATGGGTTACTCCGAGACACAAATCAATTAAATATTGCAAACAAATTGAATAACTGAAATTTGTGCAATATATCAAATATCAATCGTGTATGTGGTCTTCTCAACATTGCAAGGTTCCCTAATTCCGAAATAATCAAGGTCACCAAGATGCCCTCGTAAAACTCTAAGCCTAGAGTCCCACACGAGGACGCGTTTGCACCGGACATAGGTGTAAATCTTAAGGATTTTAATCTGCACCGAGTAAATCTTTAGGCTGTTCCATTGCCCTGTTGAAGAGGTTACCATCTGCGGCAACAGCAATCAGTTAAACAAAAGGTCTCTCAGTAAATAGCTCAATGTTCCATTTTTCTCTCACCATGATATTATGCATAAGTTTAATTGTTCCAGATAGTTTTTGTGTAATTATGCCATTTATTGATTAAACTGCTCTTTTGTACCGATAATGCTTATTGCTTTGTACAACAGTTTGACCTCGTTTTCGTTTCTATAGTCCTAAAGTTCGTCCTAAGTCTGTCTTTAAGTAGTTAACCTTTAAGTCGACTGTCTCTTAGAGACGTTGCTTAGAGAGGTTTTATTCATAAAAAAAATATACTAATACAAATATTTGCTTTATATCGTGAACGCAAAAATTAAACAGTTTTATAACAACAAAGTAGCAACAAATTATCTAGTCCAACCAGTCCCATTATTTAGTTAAGCTGTTAAAAATAGACTCATAAGATACTCGAAAACCTGACGGCGCGTCGACAAATCTGAAGGTTTACGTCGATTGCGTTACACTGTCAAACAGATAAGGTTAAAACCTTTTCGGAACTCAAAACTGTTCAGATTAGATCTCTAATGGCTATCATGATGCACACAACCTGTCAGAATGATATACTCGTAGATAGTAAGATATATAGAACGCGGTACTCTGCTCGTTGTGACATCCGGTGATAAAAGAGACATGCGCATGGGCGGTATGTACTTACACATTCCTCAAGCAATTGTTGTTCTCTTGCAAGAATATTGTAGTTCTCTTAGAAATACGTCTTTATATATTTGGTCATATGTATTAAGGTTTGCTAATGAGACGTGTAGCGATTCATGACAAGTTCCGGAAATTGTCCCTTGAATAGGAAATGTGCACTAAAGCACAAAAAGTCCGAAAAGATGGCATATAGTTTTTGTTTTATAGTTTACAGAGTGTAAAAAGAATATTGACTTTCAACCTTAATTTATTTATGTATTTGTCTCACCATTGCACTTACATGGAATGGTACTTACAAATAAAAATAACTTAAACTTAAATATTGTATCTGTGATATTATTTTCTTGCTATGCTTAGGGACATCGTGAATTTCATTGCAACGCACTCTAGCATGAGTGCAGTTCAAACCAAGCGTAAAGAGTTTAAGTAACTGTATGAAGGTTTATTGGTTTCTCAGTATCTTTTTTTAGTTTTATAACGTTCGTAATACGTAACTCGTATACTTATGTTTAGTGTAGTATTGTTTTAATTTAATAGTTAAATAATTTAAAAGTGTAACTTGTTGTTCCGCAAACATCAAAGCACCGCAAGCTTGGGATGCAATGGGACAATCCTACATCTTCCGACAATATGCCAACGCGTGCATCTTACATACGCCAATACCTAATAGACCATACCTACCTAGAACAACGAGTTATGTTATTGGAACCCTGGTTTCGACCTCTTAACCATTACACCAAATGAGTCGCTATCAGGTCGACACAGGTATGGAAGAGCAAAGTTAAAGAAAAAAGTTTTGATGCTAATAATGTGTAATATAAAGTAAAAAAGAGTATTAGTAAGAGTGTTGCATTACCTACTTCGTCAGATGAACACAACTGACATTTTCGTGTCAGGATCCTTGCAAATGGAAGGAAGAAAAATCTATCTACCAATAAAAAGGCTTTCGTATTATGTAACGTCATTTTTATTACTAAGATTGTAACTATACTATATTGTGGGGCTATCTGTCAAACAGGATCATGCAAATCTAGCATAACCAAGTTGTATGTAGCGCATAGCTATTCGATGAACATTACCGTGCTTCATAACTTAATGTTTAGCAATAGTTGTGTGTGACGATGATGTTATAAAATGTATATAATTTATAGACCCGTCAAGGTGATGCATAAAAACCGACTAGTGATTGCTACGGTGCGCTCGGATACACGTTTCTATTTGTGTATAGATGTAAAAAATAAAAGGTTAAAATCACTTGATTTTCATTGTGTATACGAAAGTGAGTGAAAATTCTATTTTATTTTCATTCTATTATTAACACCTACGGTGGCTCAATGGTGTGAACGGTTGCTACCGATCTGAAGGGTGTAGATTCTAATCCAAGTACAAATGTCTTTTAATAAATAAATAAGGTATGCTTATGCTTCCGATGAACAAATAGAATTCTGAAGTTTTCTGTTCTATTTTTATCTTCTATAATGCCGTGATACTTCTTTTCGCTTGTACATGATATAATTGATTAATAATGTGTTTCGTTTAGTCGGGTCACCTGCGCTATTATCATTTCTTCGTACCTGGAAAGGTATATTAGAAAATATCGGCAGTCGCACTGCATGCAATTATTTAGGTTTCCGCCGTTATTTAGAAATATTTAAATTTCCGGCAACGGATGTGCTACGTATGTGTTAATATGAAAATATATTGCGACGCCTCTTTGTACTACAATTATGAAATAAATAATTTCATATTTGAGAAGGGCGACTTTCAAATCACATCTATATACTTTATGAAGACTAATTGTGG
>PQWD01000573.1:53802-80377 GCA_019425675.1 Leucinodes orbonalis
AGGGCTGTCTGTAGTTAGGCGTACCGCTATATAGGCCGAGTGGTTCGCATACATTGCGGCAAATATTTATGTTACTGCTAGACGTAAGTATTCGAACCAATATTGTTTATAGTAATATTACCAATAATAAAATAATACTATCTACAGCCTAAATCTAAAATGTTTATTTTCCCATAAGCGTAGTTTTACGATAGTTATTTGATCGTTAATATAAATATTCAGTATTGTTAGATTTGATGTAAATGTCCGGATATGTTTAAGAAGGACATATATCAGGTATCGCTAAATGGCATTTTATGAGAACAAAGTTACTGGTAGACAAGCTACAAAGTTATTTGTTACTTGTTGCACTTTAACTGTTTAGAGCTTCCTTGTATAGTAGTAGTATAGATAACAAGTGTTATATGTATAGTATATTAGTAGCTGAAATAATAAAAGCATTTTCTATTTACAACTATTTCTTACTGAGCATTGTTTCTGTACATTTGTGAACTTGGCTTTGGATAAGAAAGCTATGCATCTTTGATATTTTTAGTCTAATTTGCTAACGAACTCTGGTAGATTAGCTCATTGGTGAAGACGGTTTGCTTCCGTATCTGAGGGTTCTGCAATTCACTCCGCCACGTTAACAAGTATCTTTTCGAAATGCTGTAACTTTCGAATGCATTTACGGTGAAGGAAACATCGTGAGGAACCTGAACGCATACGCTGCAATGGAAATTCAATAGATTGTGGTTGTCAGGCAATCCTGCACTGCCTTCGTAGACGACTAGGCCAAAGAGATCCTAACGAGGTAAGTCGTGCCCCTTGTAGAGCCTTGGTAGGGACATATAATGAGGTGATTATGAAGATCTATACGTCACAAGGTAACAAATGGTACAGTTTGATTCCAATTTTGAAAATGTAAAATGAAACTTATCTTTTTCTTCTTAGTGTCTCCATTAACGTCAAGCCGCACGAGACCGGTATATTAAAGTATTTATATAACGTTTACTTTAGATTAGTGCAACAGTATGCGTGTTGTGTATCGATATCACGCGGTTTCAATTACACCCCGCCCGCTAAACAAGCTACTGACTGTTCGATACGTCACGCTCGCACAAGTTTAATCCTATATTTTTTAATAACTTTAACCTATCACAATCCACTGTTGGACTAAATCATAACTATTTTGCACGACTTTTCTTTTTGCTACATTTTAATCCCGGACTGAGGGCGTTCACAAGAAATTTACCAAATTCAAATTTTGTAATCGTTTCTGCGAAATGTTCTGTTCGCATTAACCTATCGATGTCAACCATCACCTATGCTATGAATGAGGGACGAACTTACACTCATCATCAGCTCAATAAACGTTCATGCGGTCCCAGTGAGTTATCTGAAATGTTGAGTTAAACAAGGGGTAACCTATATATTTACAAGTTTACAAGAACTAGTCACAGTAACTGTACAAAACAATAATAAAGTTGAATAATTTGAATTCCTCGTACCTATGGACGTAAACTATAAGTAACAACAAAGGAGTCGGTGTATTGAGACTAAACATGAATAGGTAATAATTTACGCTCAGTAAGTAGGTCATACAACTTAAGTATAATGGTCACTTGACTTAGTAAACTTATAAGATCGCTCCGCCTATTGTGGAATCCAAAAGTGATTTCTACAGTTATATACAATGTTGAGAGCGTCGATGGCTCATTGGTGTAGATTGTTGCCTTTTAATCTGGTGGGTATAGGTTCAAATCTCGCCACGTACTAATGTCTTCGAAATTTCAAAATTATATGTTCTTTTATCAGACGCTCTTAAGGTAAAGGAAACATCATGAAGAAACCTGCGCGACTGTCAACATTGTATCATCATTAGCTCATTATACGTCCCCACCTCCCTACGTGGCTGCACGAGCCTACCTTAAGGGTAGGGTGTACAGGCTTTAGTCGGTTACGCGGGCTCAGTTCAGAATGGCTGACTTTCTTCACACACACACAACACAACACACATCATCAATGGTTGACTTAAAAGACATTAGTACGTGGCGAGATTTGAACCTGCAGTCTCTAGATCGGAAGGCAACAGTCCACACCATAGACATCCGAATATACAATTAGACTGGACAAGCCGCCAAGTTTATAGGCAGTCCCAGTGTCGCAATTTCTTTTCGGTTCTTACCTGTGAAAGTTATTATATTTCTGGTAAATTTACTGATTCATTTGCGATGATGGCATGTTACAATTGCACAGGATGGCATTTTGAAAAAAAAACGGTATATTCTTCTAATATTCGTGCGTCTTGACTCGTCTCACAGAACTTAAACTGGCAGTCAGTGTATGCTCGTTGAGCTTACATTTGTCGCACTTTAAACGCGGCTTGCCCCATCTCCTGTATTGGGAAATCTGTGGTCCACACCAATGAACCAATGACGCTCCCGACGCACATTATTTAAATAATGCAGTCTGAAAATTTCATCAGTGATCTTGTTGAAACGTTGCTACATCGTTTCCCAATAATGTTTCTTGACTATGTTATCAGGTTGCAACATGTGTCTTCTTGACACTTAGAAAGAATATTACAATATCTAATCTCCATTATGGCCATTGACCTCAAGTCAAATGAAGTCAAATCCGATAACTGTCTATATCATTGCTCCTGTTCTGTCACGTGTAAATTACTTATACTAATGTCAACTAAGTCTACTTTTCTAAAACAATCGTTTGCATAGAAGACCAATAAATAAATCGTGATACTATATACATTCTATTTACATAAAAAAATATTGTCTCGAGTCTCTCCCAGCTTCCGATGGTATCACGAATCCGCATTGGGAACGCGTGGTAAATTATGGCCCAATGTCCCGATAGCCATACTATGTGGAAACCCCTGAGCCTGAACTCATGATGATGATGATGCACTTTAAACTCTACAGTCAATAGTTCAATGGAAAAAACATGTACATGTATGTATAGCTCATGTTACTCATGTATTAAATAATATTTTCTTTTGTATGCATTGTCGATACTGGGTGTTATTACTTAATTTTAAGTAGCTAGCTTGTTACAGAAATATTGAGTAAGGCCACTTTTCTTCTAAGGATGACAGTCAGATGGCAAATAATGGAGTTTTCAAACGTCAAGTACTTGAGCCTCTAATAATGTTAGGAACACAACAGTAATTGCCAAATTGCTTCCATTCGCCGAACAGCCCGGTAAACGGTCGCATTGGCTCGTTCAAGGGATATCCTGACGATGGAAGGATTACCAATACACAAATTTAAATTAAAGTAAGAGCCATGTCTTTTAACGAAATGCTATAACTTTGTAAATGATAAGGAACCTCAAGCACTAAGGGTATGAAATTAGATAAGTTAAAATGTTTGTTAATCATTGACGATTAAAAAGATTGGGTGACAACTAAGTCTTGCTGGAGTCTTCTTAGAATGAAAGCTCCGAACCGCTGGTAGATTCAAACTAGAATTTAATCTTCTTTATTGATTTGACAATCAAGTGTCTTGTAAAGACCACGTTGAATAAATGAATCAAATTGTAGTACCTTATATTTTTTATCAATAAACGTGTAAATGAAATTTAAGTCAAAGGCTCAAATTCTTAGTGCGTTCGGATGACGATCGTACTATTTAATCGATCTGCAAATGAGTAACCGATAATTAAATTAATCAATCCGTACTTAAGATGAGGAAATTAGTCCCTGATATCATAGGTAAATTTTCGTTGACCACCAGTCTGCATTTGGGCCGCGAGATGGGCTGGTATTTCTTGTTTTATATTTTATGAGAAAATCAGTCCTCAAATACAGTTAAAACTTAAACTACAATTTCAACGAGAACCATAGAGAACGTTGCTATTGTCTATAGGTAAGCATTGTAAAACATTTCGGCACAGATTTTTTGTTAGCGTTTCCTTGCTAATAATTTCGATTTGCAACCATCATGATTTGCTTGGATGCATTTCTACAGTGATGCAAATTTTGGAACACTTGAAAAATGTATTTACATAAAATAAAACACGGTGCCAAAATATTTCATGACCATTGTTTTAAGTCTTTGGAAATAGTATAGAATGTATTATACTATTTGTGGTAACAGTGTTTAATCATGTTGAAATACAAAATTAATAATAAAATGGAATGTATTCCATCTCACTGGTATCAGATCAAATCTATACTTTGAAAATAACTCGGTTCTGTTTATTTTGTCAGGATCTTTGATTTATATTTGACACTTAATACTACTACATACATAGTACACATAATTATGTAGATAAGTATACTAAAGATTGAATAAATAAATGAAAAGAAAACACATTATCTAAACGACAAGCTATGCTGACCACTATTCCACACACAACATGATTAAACTTTTCTTTCAATACTCACGTTACAAAAACCTCAAAATCCACACAACTACGGGCACAATTTTCCAACACTTCACTTTAGGCACGTCAGATGGTAGATTAGTTATCAAACACAGATTTAGGTGAAACAATGGCCTTAAAACCCGATGCAATATCCCTATCAAATCTTATCAGAACCAATGTGAAGACGAGCGCACTTCGTACCGTCACTTGGACAATAAATTCACATTGAGTCGCCAGTCGCATAGAACCAACAGATTTAATACTTACAACCACTTGAGATATTGTACACATGAGCATATGTTTGCCACTGTGGTAAACTGTGTTATGAAACTATTTGGCTAGCTACTTTTTGATTTCAGTGTTGACAAGTTGATTAACTATGATGTGGTACAAACCGATCACCTGGAGATTTCATAAGCAAACTCTTCTAGTTCGTTCATCACTGACTAAAAGACAATCTAGAACCCACTGATGAAGATGAAATTTGACATTGTACGAGGAGTGTTAGGAAACACAAACTGTAGACCCGCTCCTCCAAGTGATTAAAACGATGTATCATTTTTTTAAACTAGTCAATATTATTTTTTGCGGAACGACTTATCGCTTTTGGCCGCAGGTGGCCTTCAGCTTAACCAGATTAATGGCAAGCGAAGATGGCTCTCATCACAGAGAGTTTATGCAACGAGTCTGAGGGTGTCCCAGAGTGGCACGCGAAACTCTGCTTAGGGCGTTGCAGCGGGCCCTAAGTAACCTAGCATATGTTTGGGGAGAAAAGTGCCCGTGCCGGTAACTCGAATAGTAACTGAGCACTAATGAATCGAGCAATGTAAACCCAACACCCCAAAGCATGACACAGGCATTACCACACGGCATGTCTATGGGGGAATTTGACCATAAACCAACATGCTGAGTGAATATGGCTGGCCGGGCGTCAATGACTACGTACTAAAAAAGTACATAACAGCACGGAGAGAATTGAGTAATTTATTTCGTTACACCCGATATCCGACCATTGTGATAGTATAATTGCAATAAATAGTAGTTAATACATATTTTCATGGAAGCTTGGACCCTTTTATACCTAAGGGGCCCATAATAAGCCCTTGCGTAGATTCTATATTGCAAGTTGTAGTGGTCCTGAATGAAAATAAAAATGTAGGGTAGAGAGAAGTGGGATTGATCAACAAAGTAATATTTAATAACAATAATTACTTTATTAAGTACGTATTTAGATTTTTTAAAATTAAATAATGTCTGAAGAAAATATCACTTTATTCTTTTATTTACTGTAACAGACCATTCAAACATATGCTGCTACCTAGCGGTGAGTAGCGGAACTTCTGCAATAGCTAACCCAGATGGCGCTTTTGCTGCAAATCACGCAAGTAAACCGTGCACGGTACAGATTCGTCAAGTTCAATATTTAACTAATAACACAGTTATCAAATAACTGTGTTATTAGTTAAATATTGAAACATTTACCTTCCTACTTTTATTATACACGTGGGCCTATAAATGCACTATGTGCGTGCATTATCATGTTCCTACATAACGATATGTACGTATTGCTGCTAATTTAGGCAACAACTATCGTTTCAATATATGCAATAAGGAAAATATGTAATCACTGTACTATAAATACCACCGCGAATAGATTACATTAAATTAACCTTAGGTTAGTTCTTATCGGCAAATAAATGAATGTTCTATATTTTAATTCATGAATTATGTACTTACTTGTATTGTGAAATCATCAAACGCAGATAGCTCGGATTTATTATATCACTGAACCATATTACGATAATATTTAATGACATTCTGTAGGTATCTAGTTCAACTATCGTGGAAAAATAGAATACAATATTTCAATCAATTTATTTAATAATAAGTGTAGTAAGTATATATGGAGCTATTTTATACATAAGTTTATATGTATTTATTTATACGTAGAATTTAGATATGGTAACTTTGCACAATCTTGCCCTTTCTTGTATTTTTTTTTCTGTGTCTGTGAGGTTGTCTGGAAGAAATTGCTTGTAGCGATACCACTAAAAATGCGTATGTTTTGTTTATTACTGAAAATTCTGTAAATGTGTGTGTGCAATAAAGAATTTTATCTATCTATCTATCAATTAAGCTTGCTTGTTTATATAATATTCATTATATTTGTTTAAATTTTTTAACATAATAAGCGCCGGATTTTCAGAAACAATAGCAAATCTATTGTGTCTGTTAAATTCATATGACAGCAGCGGTTAATGGGTTAAATAATATGAATTATATTCAACGGCAGTAATTCAGGTACAACAAATAAATACAAAGATTAACTGGCAAAGAATGCCACTCTGCATTAAATTGGCCTTTGTACGTATAAATTTAATAAATTGTTTGCGATGCTGTGTCTGTCGGTCTATGGGTTACTCCGAGACACAAATCAATTAAATATTGCAAACAAATGAATAACTGAAATTTGTGCAATATATCAAATATCAATCGTGTATGTGGTCTTCTCAACATTGCAAGGTTCCCTAATTTCCAAATAATCAAGGTCACCAAGACGGCCTAAAGCTCTAAGCCTAGAGTCCCACACGAGGACGCGTTTGCACCGGACCATAGGTGTAAATCTTTAAGGATTTTTAATCTGCACCGAGTAAATCTTTAAGGCTGTTCCATTTGCCTGTTGAAGATGTTAGCCATCTGCGGCCAACAGCAATCAGTTAAACAAAAGGTCTTCTCAGTAAATAGCTCAATGTCTCCATTTTCTCTCACCATCGATATTATGCTTAAGTTTAATTGTTCCAGATAGTTTTGTGTAATTATGCCATTTATTGATTAAACATCTCTTTGTACCGATAATTGCTTATTGCTTCTTTACAACAGTTTTGACCTCGTTTTCGTTTCTATAGTCCTAAAGTTCGTCCTAAGTCTGTCTTTAAGTAGTTAACCTTTAAGTCGACTGTCTCTTAGAGACGTTGCTTAGAGAGGTTTTATTCATAAAAAAATATACTAATACAAATATTTGCTTATATCGTGAAGCGACAAAAATTCAACAGTTTTATAACAACTAAAGTAAGCAACAAATTATCTAGTCCAACCAGTCCCATTATTTAGTTAAGCTGTTAAAAATAGACTCATAAGATACTCGAAAACCTGACGGCGCGTCGACAAATCTGAAGGTTTACGTCGATTGCGTTACACTGTCAAACAGATAAGGTTAAAACCTTTTCGGAACTCAAAACTGTTCAGATTAGATCTCTAATGGCTATCATGATGCACACAACCTGTCAGAATGATATACTCGTAGATAGTAAGATATATAGAACGCGGTACTCTGCTCGTTGTGACATCCGGTGATAAAAGAGACATACGCATGGGCGGTATGTACTTACACATTCCTCACGCAATTGTTGTTCTCTTGCAAGAATATTGTAGTTCTCTTAGAAATACGTCTTTATATATTTGGTCATATGTATTAAGGTTTGCTAATGAGACGTGTAGCGATTCATGACAAGTTCCAGAAATTGTCCCTTGAAATAGAAATGTGCACTAAAGCACAAAAAAGTCCCGAAAAGATGGCACTATAGCTTTTGTTTTTATAGTTTACAAGAGTGTAATAGAATATTGACTTTCAACCTTACATTTTTTATGTATTTGTCTCACCATTGCAGTTACATGGAATAATAGTACTTACAAATAAAAATAACTTAAACTTAAATATTGTATCTGTGATATTATTTTCTTGCTATGCTTAGGGACATCGTGAATTTCATTGCAACGCACTCTAGCATGAGTGCAGTTCAAACCAAGCGTAAAGAGTTTAAGTAACTGTATGAAGGTTTTATTTGTTTTCTCAGTATCTTTTTTTAGTTTTATAACCGTTCGTAATACGTAACTCGTATACTTATGTTTAGGTAGTATTGTTTTAATTTAATAGTAAAATAATATAAAAGTGTAACTTGTTGTTCCGCAAACATCAAAGCACCGCAAGCTTGGGATGCAATGGGGCAATCCTACATCTTCCGACAATATGCCAACGCGTGCATCTTACATACGCCAATACCTAATAGACCATACCTACCTAGAACAACGAGTTATGTTATTGGAAACCTTGGTTTCGACCTCTTAACCATTACACCAAGATGAGTCGCTATCAGCTTGTACTGATATAATTGATAACTAATGGTTTTAGTCCGGTCACCTGCGCTTAACATTTCTTTACCGGAAAGGTAATTAGATACGGCAATGCACTGACAATGCAATTATTTTAGCGTTTCCCGACTGTTATTCTTAGAATATTCAATTTCCGGAAACGAATGTGCTACGTATGTTTTAATATCAAAATATTTGCGAACGCCTCTTGTACTACAATGAAATAAATAATTTCATATTGAAAGGACCTTTACAAATCACATCTATATACTTATGAAGACCTAATTAGTGGTTACTCGAACTATACGTTTGTACGTGTATGCACCTACACCTATTTAACCAAATTTATTTTAACATATATAAACTATCTGCTAATACTACCCATTAAACGTTTTAGCTAAACCAATGCGCGTCATCATTATTTACCTTTAAAACATATTTTAAATCGTTTGAAATAACACCATAAAAAAGTTTTCTTAAGCTGGGATAGATGGGATAGCTTCATATTACAAGCTAAACAGCTACACGAGTCATAGCTATGACATCAGAAGCACTCAATAATAAATAAACCCTTGATTAACACACAAACACACTTGATTCAAAAGCCAGTTTTACGACTATTTTAACGACGGATGAACTTATATAAATACAGAATCAACGTCCATTATCCAAGAACGCATGAATATTGGTTGCAGACCAACTGTCAGTCAGTCTCAGTACTTAACAATAATTTATGTGTGAGTATATGCATGTTACACCAACATAAAGTATTTTTTTAGGTCGTAGTGATAAATAGGAAAGGGGTTAACTCCTAAATACCGGGCTTACTTCTTTATAATTGTAGCAATGTATTGTATTATTTATTCACAATTCAGAGACATTAAATATATAAAACTTTATGAATATCGATATCGGATATTTTATAATTTTCTATGTAACAAGTTAGCAATAAAGCAGCCCACTTAATTGTGAATAGCAAGTACCACCTACGAGCACCTATAATAAACATACAATCTTGAAAAAGGAGTCATTGTGCCATTGCTAGTTTGGTGACGTTTAAAAGTTAAGTGGCAAGTAGTTTAAATTCCTGTGTTCCTGACTCGCCATTCATTCCGGAACAAAGCTATATTGTTAGCATAACTGTAATGATCTTAAAACTTTAACTGAATTAAAGTACCGTAAAGGTACTCTAAGTAAGTTATAGTTAAGTCGACTTCTCACCGAAATCAAGGGATTCGCCATTGACGTCACGCTTTGTAGGCAAGTGGAAGATACCAGTAACAACCTTAGGTTTGATTGAGCGCTGCTAGCCGTTCAATGTCAAATGACAAGCCTAAGCCACCCGTGGATCTGCCCACAGTCCACAGGTCTAAAAGACTGCTGACAGTTGTATTCTAATCTTATATATGCCAGTAAAGCGGGGATTCAGCATGCGTCACAAATTATTCAAGGCATATTGCACTCCGTATATAGAGCGAGATAATATTCGTATCGAATTAAGATTTGTGTAATTGCCACGCGGGCAAACACCCGTAGACCGGTTTCCATGCTTCCTCAATAATGATAAACCAACTTAAAACACTCTTACGATACTATGTTGACAGTTCGCTATCTAGATGACACATGCTGTACGTCTTCCTGGTTACTTATTTTGGGACAACTCTGTAATTTCTTAGACAATTACGCAAATACGAGTATATCTGTAGCAAAGCCTGTGCTCTGAGTAGGACGGTGGGTCCATTAATTCAAATGGCTTTTATGTATACCATACCTTAGTAAACAATATACGTTTATAACCCTTACTACTATCTCATTATAACAATTTTTTCGCCATTTATTGAATCTTTCAGCAATAATAAGGTATTTTTGTGTTTTTACCGAGCTCGAAGTAGGTTTTTTGAAACGAATTCCTGAAGATTGTTTCAGGTTTTTTTTTAATCTTTAAAAAATAACACAGATATTCTAAATGGTTCATGTTCTTTCGACTGCTAGATATGTGATGATGATATAAATATGAATTTCGGTTTAAATATGACGCAGTAGTTATCGTTTACCAAATACGGAAATAAAGATAAGAATTCGCCGTTTTACTAGTTTGTTACTTTACTCGTATAACCTTGGATTTCTATTTATAATAAAAAAATATAGATATACGATATAATGAATACTGCTTTTAAAACGTCCACAGAACAAAAAAAAAGTATTGTACTTTTTTTATGCGACACATCAGCCCAGTTGAATAAATATTCTATTGTAAAGTTTAACAAATCCTTATTTAATACACAATTAATTAGTGTAGGTACTACGTATGTTCCGAATTTCGCGTATCGACCTTCATATTGTCATGTGTTATCCATTGAGAGCGTCGGTGGCTCAGTGGTCGCCTTCCTACCGGGAGGGCTGAGGTTCGAATCCCGACACGTACCAATGTATTTTCGAATTTTCGAAAATATATGTACGTTATCCGACGCTCTTACGGTGAAGGAAAACAACGTGAGGAAACCTTCATGCACGCTTGCGAAGAGATTCAAAGGTTGTGTGTGAAGTCGTTCAACCCGCACTGGGCCCGCGTGGACGACTAAGGCCTAATCACCCTATACGGGTAAGCTCGTGCCCCTCGGTGGAGACGTTTAATGAGCTGATGATGATGTATGTACCACGTGCCAATAAAGTTAACCGAGTGCTGAAAGGATTAGGCTAGGACCCCTTACATTTTCTGAATTTACATATCATGTAAACAATTGGTAACAGATTGATCGGCAAGTTGCCTCCGTTATAGACAGGCCTCAACTCTTCAATCTTAGCAATACAAAAATATACCCAAATATGACTCACACACGAAATCCCGTATTCAGATTTCATTACTAGATTTCTAGAAGGATCTACTGCATCAATGCTTTTGTTACGGGTTCTGTTGGTATTTACAAACGTCAAGACAGTATCGTCGACATTGACGGGTAATATGTTTGATAGTTGTATCGACATAACAAAAATAAAATCCACTCTGTTCACACATGGGCCGAGATCAGACAACGTTTAGGTGTCCAGTGGACACTTCATTTTTATGGGACGTCTGGTATTGGAGCAATCAATAATTTTATCTCAAGACACTCCGTGTATAAAAAAAATTGTCAATAACATCCACAAAGACGCACTGGACTACCCGTAAAGTTACGGTGAGTCCCCTGTGAAAGAATGCCTGTGCCCTGTGCCTGGGAGATTCAAGCTGGTTGTGATTTATTTATTTAGGACTGCCAGCAAAACAAACACCATACAATTATAAACCACAATTTTTTAAATGATGAATTCGCATATTATCATCATCATCAGCTCATTATTATACGTCCCCACTGAGGGGCAAGAGCCTACCCGTAAACGGTGTGTATTCCTTAGTCGTCCACGCGGGCCCAGTGTGGATTGAACAACTTCACGCACAACCTTAGAATTTCTTTTTAGGTGTCGAAAATTCGAAAACACATTGGTACGTGGCAAAATCATTAAATTTAAATTTTTATTTAAAATTTTCATTATTTTAAGCCAGCAGTTTGCCAGCAACGATTAAATCATAACAAAGGCATAAATAAAAAATTAAGTTTACTTTTTCTATTTTAATCCACCGCGCAATGACGCTTATCGCAAGAATACGAAACTTGTTAAAAAATAATAACGACTAGGTATACATATTTCTTGTACAATTTTTTGCGTCTGCGTTTTTTTTATTTATCAAGTCGGTGGTCGAGGCCAACAGTCACTGAAATAACACAATAACTCAACGATTGGATAGGTTAGTGACATGCGTACTGTTTCTATGAGCAAACGTGACGTCATTACCTAAAACCAACGACAATCACTATATAGGTACTTATCTGTGAGTAAACAGTACTGGCAATAATGTAAATCAACATAGGTAGGGGCTATTGAGTAATATTAGTTAATTCTTTTTAACAACTTAAGTCAGTTTAGCTAATGGAGATTGAGTTTTTAATTGTATTAGGATGTTACATCTGATGTCTGTGACATGCTTGCTTATGGCAGATGCAGTTTTGAGGGTATGACTGTTTTAATTCAAACAATTATCGATAGTTGAACTCGCGAATCATCTATTCTATAGAAGGTATCGTTATTTCAATACTATAGATAGGTCTATCGTTGGTATTGTTTCTGTCTATTGCCGAACATGAACGAATTGATAATATCGATACTTTCGATAGGCCCATCGAGAATATAGCTTTAGCCCAACTAACGATATCGATAGAAGACTAGCGGGAACACTGGTCCATTTTAGAGGATATTTAGTATTATTATTGAGAAAGCACCTAGAGAGACTCCTCAAAAAATTTTATATCGAGGGTACAGTTATCTCTCTAGCTTGCTATGAACAAGTCTGTAGGATATCTCTTTAACCAAGCTGCAATATTTTAATGACGATGTCGTGATAGTTTGAGCAGTGGTCTGCATATCGTTAATTATATTTGCCCTCGACAAACTGTACTGGTAGACTTGTTTCTACCATTGGAGTCATTTTTAGTAGTTTTGTTTAAAATCATTGAATTCTTTGTTGACATGATTTATTACTTATAATATAAACCACTGTTATTAGGTATGCAATTTTTTAAATGATGAATTCGCATATTATCATCATCATCAGCTCATTATTATACGTCCCCACTGAGGGGCACGAGCCTACCCATAACGATGTATAGTCCTTAGTCGTCCACGCGGGCCCAGTGCGGATTGGACGACTTCATGCACAACCTTAGAATTTCTCCGAAGGTATGCGGAGGTTTCCTTACGATGTTTTCCTTCACAATAAGAGCGTCGGATAAGCATACATTTCGAAAATTCGAAAAGACATCGCTACGTTTTGAACCTGCACCCTCCTGAGTGGAAGGCAACAGTCCTCACCATGAGCCACCGATGTTCGCTAATCAGCATTGAAACATAATAAGTGTCCATAGCTCGGCAATCTGCCTCCTTAAGCAAGTCAATGTTTCATTTAAGTCATGAACGCCTCTCGAGAAGTTTCACGTTTCGGCTATATTCACTGGCACTTCCTTGCCAAGCGAGCTATATAACTGTAGCATTCACACGAATGACTTATCCCATCCATCCATCCCAAGTTTAACTTATCCCATTGTGTGAGTGGCTTTATAATATTTAACAAATTGTGAAATATGTGTTGATTGTAAAATGATACACGTTCCATGCGGGCCGGCTCGTTTGACAGGTGGTATAACTTGAAGGAAATTGCGCATTTATGATGGAAAGTTTTCTATATACCGACTTCTAGTTGTTTGTGAAGGAATAGATATTACAAAATAAATAGGTAATTATTTTAATTACTTTATTTAGAGAGTCCTAAACTGAACAATTTATTTATAATGGGCGATACGGGAACGGATTTACCTATATCTTGCTTAAATCCGGATGTGTTTTGTTGCTTTGTTGGAGTAGACAAATTTTTGGGTAGATACCGCAGGTTAAAAAGCGAGATAGTGCTAGTGCTTCATTCGAGGCATTGTCCTAGTTTGACACCAGAAAAGGTTTTGTCAAATGCAAGCCTGTACATTGTACAGAAATATGCAGCTTTTATAAATTTTATGCTGCTACGCACTTTAATATTTTCTATAAAATATAGTATTTTCAGTATTGGACAGACGATACAGTGATATTGTACGAAGCAAGCGACCTATTTACATATTCACGGTGGTTTTTATCTTATAATCGCGAGTTTGTTTGAGATAAGTGCGCTCTTGCACGCCGGGGCATTTGATATTGTGTTGAATTGGGACGCGGAATTCGCTAAATACGTACAATTGTTAATATTTTTTAAGTCTTTACTTTAAAATAATTATTAAGTTCACAGTAAACAGACCACTCAACTGTTAATAGTAATTGATTTCCACTGTATGGGGCTAATGTTATTTTTGTGTATTAATCGTGGTATATTAACACTTCCGATCGAAGTCAATAATTAATATCGAACCCTAAACATAAAAAAACATCTAAAAACATGTAGGTATGTGTATTTTTAATAATAATAATTCTTTAGAGATAGTCTAGATGGGTTAAGACGGTGTGTTTTATAAATATTTCGCACCGTGTCGCTTTACCACGAATGGTTTATGTATGGGATTCAATAATTAGCAAATATTGTAAAAACTATTTTTAGAGTAATATGAAAGATAATTAAAACAAAATTCTCAATAAATATGAATGATGGTAACGGATGCCTTTCATAAGCAGTACGCATTAGATTATAAATGTTTCACGTTTTTATATGGATTAAATAATCCAGAAATTGGGTCATCGGGTTCGAATCTGCGTAATTGTGACATGATCACTGTTGGCCAAAGTCCAGTTGTTAGGGATGACACACGGCTGTTGGCTATTTTTGAACACAATAAGAAGTGTCCAGACTTCATATAAATGTGCGATCCATTCGAAATAGTGATGTGATCGCAATGGAAAAAAAGTCATATTATTTTTTGCCAGTTAAATACAATAGTTTCCTAAAAATTAAAACATACATTTAAGGATCTCATGACAGATCGAATCTTTATTGTACATAAAGTCATAGTAATCCACAGTAATTGGATAACAGAATGCAATTTAGGCGGTCTTATCGCTTGAAGCGATTTCTTCCAGATTTCATGACTATGCTACGTGCAATGATGAGATAAAGAAACTATGGCGCTCTGGTCTGCCGTGCCTACCTTCAAAGCAGGACTACTTTACGCACGGTTTTCACATAAATGTAAGTCTACTTTAGAAGAATTTATAAGGAACTGTTGCCAGATGGTTGCAATCCAATATTTTTCTTAAGCCTACAGTGTAAACTCCTCGACATAGCAACCGACGGCCTAGTTTCTTATAAGGATTGAATCGTAATAAATGTATCTATTTTTTGTGTCTACGTTAGTTTAAAGATCAGTGACAGATGCATAATAGCGTCTGAGTGTCACCGTCTCTTAGTCGTCGTACTTGTCATGAATGTTTCATTAAATCAAATTCGGCTTTACTATTTCCAAGTATGGTCCACCAATAAACACCACTATTGTAGTTCGGATTGGTAACGTGTTAAAACGCAGGTCACATAGCAACGAACTGATCGAAGATTGAGCGGAAAAGTTCTTAAATACCGACAGTAGGTGGGGATAAAATATGTGGCCCATCCCAAAAGTGGACTGATGACTTGGAGTCGAGTGGCTGCAAGTAACAGGAATCGCGTTTAGCTTTTGTGGAAGCCATTTATGCAGTGCAGTAGTTTATGGAATTTGAGGGTCTTACATATGTTGAGTTGCTGATTTTAATGGATGTAGGCACTTAAATTTACCTACTCGTATAGGAAAGTATTACAAATTGTATTACAAATATTGCGATAAATACATATATTCAGTTTTTGAAATATACAATAAACAAAACAGTTTGGAAAAAAGTAGTTCAAACGCATTTCTTA
Organism: Leucinodes orbonalis; assembly: GCA_019425675.1. Classification (NCBI taxonomy): domain Eukaryota; kingdom Metazoa; phylum Arthropoda; class Insecta; order Lepidoptera; family Crambidae; genus Leucinodes; species Leucinodes orbonalis. The sequence goes on from PQWD01000573.1 coordinate 69,779, forward strand.
AAAAATAACTTAGCAAGAAAGATTATTCCAATGAAAAATAACAATGCTAAATATAACCTAACAAAGCTTGTGACATCACTAGCCAGTGAACTTTGCATTTTGTATTTATCAATGCATAAACTCGTAAACTCAACGGATTCATTGTGGCGACAGCACCACAAGGTGAAATATTCACAGCAGAGGTTTTCTGCTGTGAATATTTTCACGGTAGATCGATGTTGTCACAGCTTTACCGGGAAAGAATCGACCTCAGAAGGCTTGCTGGTTTCACTATAGGTGATATTAATCAAAAGGACACGTCTTTGAATTCACAGCCACCTAACGTAGGTAGGTACCTGATACTCTTACACACAATTACGTTTGGACTTAATCAAGTCCAATACTAAAAATGTCGTGATGATGTATGTACACTATCTTGATAGATAGAGTACATACTTCATCACGACATTTTTACTGATGTTAATAGCTAAACAAAATATCATTATATTAATGAATAAGCAAACATTTACCGAAGCTTCAAGATTATTGTGTTATCTACATAGAGATACCAGAGATCACAGGGTCGTATTAGGATAGGTCCAGCCAATCTTAGAACACACCAAGTATGTTAATTGTTTATTATTAAAAACTATTAAAATAAAAGAAGACAATTAAAATATGTAACAACCTTGTTTATGTTATAAATAATATATTTTAATTGTTAAAAATAAATTTACAAAACTTAAAAACATAATTTTTTGGAGTCCGTTAGAGCAAGGTTCTTAAAATACTGGCAGTGTTACCTCAATAAATTTAATAATAGCAATTGATTTTATTAGTCTACATGCAAAAGGTACAGGCCTCCTGTCACAGTTGTCCAAAATGATATTATACTTAACATTATTGGTTGTCCACCTCTGGTTGCTGGTTTAAATATAGGTAGCACATAGTGTTTAATACATTTTATCCATAGATATCCCAATACAATATTTTATCATAAGAAAATATTAATATCGATGATAAACAAAACATTTGTTCGGCAAAAAACTCCATTTCAACGCCATTAGAGCTTTAAACGAAACATCCAACCATTAATATTTATTATTGTATGCAAAATCGAATGCCATAGATTAGAGATGATTCAATGTTAATAGACATAAACTTGTCTGCGACTATTAATTTTCATACCTTAATAATTTATACCCATAGATAAAATACATAGGGTCGTTTATAAGTCTTGAATATTTAAATTTTGTTCCACATATGTAAGAGTTGTAGTTAACCAAACGTTGTTACCAGTTCAATAACACAATTTGTTAATTTCTTTAAAAAGTGTATTACACCTTATTGAAAATGCTTAATAATTACTATTTATCATGACGAGTACAGAGCCAACAAATCTTAAGTTTTTGTATTATTAAATGACTAGTTCACTCATCTGATAGTAAGTGACACACCTGCCTTTGTCAGATGTAGTAATGAACAGAATTAATGACTTGATAATATTATTTTGAATCTCCACTTAGTATCATAATGCCGTCACCTAATACTACTCGTACAGAAATTAAGTTTCTACGGTAATAATAGTAATTTCGATAATTTCAGTGCCTAAATACAAAATTATACGTCACGCGAATTCCACAACAATATTTACAATAGCGGTAGATGCTTACTTTGAAGTCCCAACATGGAGCCCAATTTTTGAAACTATATAAAAATAGGTACCTACAACATCATCCAAGTCTTGTTAGCTGGATATACTACATCTTTACTAAATTATTATATTGACATGTTCTAAGTTAACGGGGCGGTCAAGGCGCGGGGTGATAAGTGATACGCATGACCATGACAGAAGCAGTGTCGGAGAAAATTAATAACAGGAGGTTGTAATTTTCCGTCAACACTGCTCTGCGCCCGACAGCAGCGACGACAGATTTTAGGTCTCTGATATCCGGTAACTTTAATCATCATTTGCTTCAATTTCAAAACTAGTTAAGTCTTCATCATTATAATCAGCCAATAAAATCATACTGTAGGTCAAGACCCAATCGGCACTGGTCTAGCGTGGAGCCCTAAGGCCTATACACCCTATACGGGTAAGCCTGCGCCCCTCGGTGGTGACGTTATAATGAGTTGATGGTGTGTGTGTGTGTGTGTGATATAATCCTTAAATACATTTGGTATCTAGTCGATATCGCCAGCTAGGCTTGTTTTGAATACTATGAGTAGATAACGAATATAAATGATAACCATATATAATATCAATAGACATGGACACATAGACATATAACAAACATATTGACAAGTGACATTGAGATACATAGGCAGTACTCACACAAATCTGTATTTTTACCTTTATCTTGGCTTCCGTCGGTTAAGATAGTTCTGATATTTTTTATCAAGCATAAAGTCCACGAATTCGGATAAATAAAGAATATTTTTGTCTATACACAAACACAGCATCATCTCTTCTAACTAAAATCATGAAATAAAAAATATATATGTAACGTAACAACTGTCACTTTCATAATAAAGCTGGGAAAAACTCAATCAAAAGAATATGTATATAGGCAAGGCAAAATATTTACATTCACCCTTGTAATTATATTGACCACAAAACATATCTATTACATTCAGAAGGAATTAAAACAGACCTGTCAAACATCACTTTTTAAGATTGATTATAAGTGTACAAAGTCTTAAATAACTGTCTATTTAAATAATGGTATACATTAATAAGTAATTACGCCGTAAATGATGTTACACGTTGCATAATGTTTTTGAATAATTGAATATGTAAGTAATTGAAAATGTACGCATCGAATTAACCTTAAATGAAGGCTCAAGAACGTTGAAGAGTCAATTGAATTCGGATACTTGTATTAGAAGTTTCTACCAAACGTTTCTATTTAAGCGCAGAAGAATAACAGAGTAAGTTATTATCAGGTCTGAGCTTCGAACGTAATCGATGTTTTATCTGTGATTAAGTGTGTTCAAATTCAACTGAAGTCATGTATAGCCAATGTGTGTGTGCAATTTTTCCTAGTTCGCCAGGGGAAGCCTGTGCTCCGGAGGGCACGATAAACAGTTCCCCATATGTTGATATACTCGTACATATTGATTTTGACTATCGATGTGCTAGGTATAACGGGTGAGAAATTAGCTACTACTGCAAAAGTTTCGGGTTTCATCTCTGTATAAATATTAGTATGCATAAATATGTTTGTTTGAATTGATATGGGTGTTCAATATACAATACGCTTGTATTGACAAAAAATAGTGTAATAATTTATTATTTCAAATATGAAGTGCTATGAAGGGCAAGTTAGGTTTTCCCATTATGTTGTTCTATATATCTTTTGACGCTCGATGTAGTATGTTTAACGGGTGAGAAATTAGCTACAACTGCAAAAGTTTCGGGTTTTATCCCCGTATAAATATTTTAGTTTGAATTGATATGGGCTTTCAATATACAATACGATTATATTGACAAAAATAGTGTCATTATTTATAATTTCAAATAAAAACCTAAGTCGAATTTAAAAACTTTAAAAATTGGCCAAGAACAATATACAGTTAAGAGAATTATTGCAATGTATCAGGAAATTCCCATAGCGGAACTAAGCAATTCCGCTACAGTGCTACTGGAGCAGAAAGGACCGAACGAAAGGCAGGTGCACTCTGTTAGAGGTACCTGAAGTGTATAAGAACCTTTCACATTAATTAAGGGAAAAGTTACTAAAAAAATGTTTTGTAATACGTAAACAAATTGGGACCACAACAGGATAATATATGAAAGCGTCACTATTTGTAGTTTATCAAAGCTTTTAATAACATTCATAATTGGAATACACGACAACAGAACAATGAACTTTCCAAATTCTAATTTGAGTACAAGTTATTTACCTAATGAAAACAAAGTATATGAAGAAGTTTTGCATGATTATGTATAAACGTATGATTTACTTAAATTCATAAACAATTATACAAACAAAATTAGTGTAAGTACTAAAAAATAGTTTGTGTATCCTGTTTGCGAATACGACTAACCTATTGTAAAAACAACACATAACATTCTAGCGCTCTAATATTTAAGCACAAAAGAGTTTTTATTTTTAGTAATTGAAAATATCCTTATGGACAATGACTCTTCCTTTAAAGGTACAACATTTACGTAAAGTAGGTTACCTAAAGTTGAACAACCTTAATAGTGACCATACTAGGCGAGCTATATTTGGCCGCTGTGGTATAAATATGACCAGTTAAGTCGGGTTATGCCAGTTATCTCCATGCCATCCCGGACTGGGGAGCTATTTTTAGACCAGTTAGTAATGCGTCATGCGTTTACATAGTGATTGCTTGCAACGAATGCCTCGTTTCAACTGAGTAGTCGCGGTTATTGGATAGAATGTTTTATTGTATTCATCATTACTTAACAAATAAGCTTTAAAGAAAAATAAAACGTTTTAAATTTTCTCAGATTAACAATATATATAATACCTATATATACCCCAATTTAATACCCCAAACATATTGTAATTGCGATGTAAGTCTGATGACCGCTAAATAGTGACTACAAAATTATAAGTTCGCACTGGGAGAAGGGTAAGGTATGAAGGTGTTTAAGTTTGCTGGTTACAATGATGACATGCAATTACTTATGATGAGACAGGTGATGATGACGAAATTAAAGAACAAAACCACATACACATATTGAAATTTTGTTGGTAATAAGATAACATTTATATTTTGTGTGCCATTACTTTCAATTCTCTCACCCCTAAGCCTGGAACGACGAAACTTAAAACGTAAGTAGTTATTATGGCGGTAAAAAAAATTGAGCAATGCAAACGATCTTATACACAGTGTTCCTCAGTTAAAGATCTCAAAAAACTGACAACTAACAATACATGTAAAGGAAGTAGGTACAAGCGTTTGTACGTTAATATTTATGCATTGTGCAAATATGTGTCATGCACACCTAACCATGCTGAGCTCTCGCTGCTTCCCATCAGCGCGCGTATGCGATGCATTAACAGCAATGCATCAATGCAAATTAGTTGCAATCATGGCTGCAGAATTTGTTCGACGGCCAGTTAGGGTATTTTATTGGCAATTATTTGTGAGATCTTCCATGTTTTTATATACGGCAGCAATTCATGTTTTATAGACTTTTCGTAATTTGAATTTGAAACTAACGCTTAAAACTTATACAGGTTTAACAGAAAATAACGGTATATTTACAATATCCGTGATTTACCAATTTCCAAAAAATAAACTTTAAGCGCCAGGAACTTCACTCATTGTTTTTATTAAGCAAATCCATAAAACTTATTGTAAATAAAAATGATAAAAATTAATAAGGTAAGTTAAATAATGGTTCTTCTGGGCTATTTTAGTCCGATTTTATATTAGCCATCGAAACACTAAGAAGAATAAAGATTGGTAAATCAACGATACTCTCATAATGTTTCGGAAGACATCAATATCTTATCGCTGGGTGAAATAACTTATGTACACGTACTTAAATGTACAGTAAGGATATTTTAGCAAAATCTCATCTTTACTCATTCGCATACATTCTGTTGTTAAGTTTATGTTCAACGCAATTGCGAAGTCAATGACCACGCTAACCTTGAATTTTTAAATTTTGTGTAATGTCGGTAAAAAGCGTCAGTGCCTGTTTTACATTGTCTCAGTTGATTGTAAAATAAACAAGTCTACATTCTATTGTCTCACACTCATCATTTGAGACGTGTTAAGAATCAAATATAATAGATCGTTTGCCACATAGACGCGAACTTCTTCGAATCCAAACAAAGGCACGCTTTACGCCATATACAAATTAATTATTCTTTGAAAGTTAATGAAGATTTGCAAATTAATTTTCAGGCGCAGGCAATATATTTCACATAACAATTATTTGTTGATTTGAGAGAGTTTAAGAGAACTTCTAACAATGGACACATCTTGGGATTTAGCGGTCGATATAAGTAAATAGTAATCATTAGGGGTTTATAGTATATAATTGATTCCTATCGCGAATATAATTTACATATTGTGTTTTAACATTTATCATTTTACAGATATGAATCGTAACGAATTGCAACTAGATTTATAAGAATATTTAAATACGCTTAGTTAGTTGTGTATTATGAAGCCTATTATAATGTTAACATAAACAAATAAATCAAATATTATTATACCCAAGTATTTTGGGATCAAAGAGTGGTTGTAGTAAATTATATTTTATCTGTCCATGCCCGTATGATGCTAAGCGAAATGTTCTATTTTGGATAAAAACATCAGAATAAAGAAAATATCTAAGTATTGTTTAAAAAATGCTGTATTAATATACTGATGATAAGGCACAATTAAATTTGAATGGCAATCATTCAATCAATTTTCGTCCAACGCCCTTATCAACCATCCTGGTCCAAAAAAGTTTCAATTTCAATTGCTAGTAAGCCGAGAAAACCGTTAAGCTTCACTTCAGCCTACCCAGTTCTCATATTGATCACCAGAAAACCAATAATAAGGTATTGACTACAAAATGTTTCACGGAGCAAGCATAAATCATTGGGACACCTATGGAATCGTCCAAAACATATGGCGCCAAGGGCGTCTAAATAATATACCAGTATCTCATTTTATACAAAATGAAATAGGAAACTCACTTCTAAGCCAAGAGTAACAGATAGATAAACCAAATGTTCCACTGGCACTATGCCACTTGTTTGTGTTATTACTTGCGGTAGTTTGAAAATGGGAATATACCGAAGCAGTAAAAAAATCACTCATCCTCGATTTTGGGCAATCAAACGTGACAACATGAGATTTTTTAGCAGGATGTTGATGTTCATTTTTATGCTCATACTGAATCTCGGGTTTTTTATTACGTTTCTAATGAACCTTGTAGTTTATTGATTTTTTATAGCGTTTGATGGTCTGTATAAGGTCGTCTGCATGGTTCCTCAGTTTTATTTTTTCCCTTAACAGTAAGCTTTTGGTATAACGATTTGAAGGTTAAACGAACATTTCAACTGGGGTGTGTTATGAAAATGTGTGTAACGAGATTATAGGTGACAAACGCGATAGTGTCACTGAACACCAGCCAGTTGAAATGGCTGTGGGTAGAGGGCATAGTTCAAAGAACCATTAGCCGCTGAAGCGAACTCGGTAAAGATAGCCGATGGATGTTGACTGACTAGTTATTGGTCCACGTGGAGGCTTCGTTTAACAGTAGACATATTATAACGCAGTAATGACAACGATGATGAAACTTGGCGGTAAACTCGATACTGAGTCGTCTAGGTAGGTACCACCGCAGTGCCAGATATCGTCCCGTCAATTAGGAGTGCTATGCACTTTTGTGTTTCGGGATGAGGGCACTGTAGCTAGTGAAATTACTGGGTATAAGAGACCTAACATCTGTTGTCTCAGTTGACGGTCGCAGTGCGGCATTGATGGAGAATAATAACTGTATATCAGTTCTCCTTGAATGCCGCTCTGTCATAGACAGGTGTATCACTTACCGTCAGGAGACGTTTTGACCGTCCTGGTTATTTGTTCACTAATAATAATAATAAAGATCATCTCTTTGCTGTATGTGACATGATCTTATAATGTTACTAACTTTGCAATAGAAATGCTTAACATCATCACCCTGTTAAGTCCCAGAAAATAATAGGCCTTCCCATATATTCTATATGCCATGAAAAATGCTATTATTAATGCATTAAAAACTTAGTTCGAAAGTTGTATCGTTGTCACCGTAAACAATTGCAATAAACATTAAGCTGCGACCAAGTTTAGGTCAAACGGAACGCGCTTAGAAAGGAGCCCTGGTTGTGGGCAGGTACTAAAATCTCGTTTCTTACCTCACAAACTAGTCTTAAGGCCGCGTTCATTCATATGTATAAAGGTTTTTCCATCGTTGGATGTAATAATATACGGTATTATAAATTCGCCGATTGAATGCAGATTTAGGTTTCGAAGCAGACTACTTAGGTGCGGTGAAACTTACAAGGGACGTGCTCGAAATTTCGGTTGCATAATAAAGGTACGAGCTAAGACTACAGATGTCAAAAACAAATGCCGATTGCGATTATGGCGTATTGAGAAATGTATACGTGAGCTGTTTGTCGCCATAAACGTGGGCTGCGTTTACATTGGCAACGTAGTGGAATTCAGTGTTGATTACATTGGATGCTCAGTATGCATCAACAGGGTTGTCAATTGAGTCTATTTTTGAAATGTTTTTTTTTAATTTAAATCGGCATGAATTCCATAGATTTCAATAGTATTTTATTTGGTAGATTATGGTTCTAATTAGGTCGCTTGTTGGTTCATTAAGTTCGCTTACGTGGACCTATACACCCTTTATGAGTTGGTTCGTGCCCTCGGTGAGGACGTTTAATGAGCTGATGATGATGAACCTATTAAACAAATAAAGGTCGCAAAGTATGAAGTGTTTTCTTTAGCTCTTAGAGATTCATGCCTCAGTAGCATGAGAAAAAGTATTCCATGTAAATTTCGGTTGGACGAAAATTTAATAGTTTGCGTAATAACAGGCACTAATAGAGATGTTTAAGGTAGGCTTGCCTACTTGGTATTATAGTGTTGTAGGGTTAAATGCCTGTGTTGCTATTCTACTCACGTTAGTACCTCGAACGGCTGCTATTTACCCGTATCACGTGTCTCGACTAAGAAATACTCCACAAACGTTTTGCATAGTTGCATTATTCATTATAAACGGTGACTTATTGTACTATTCTAAAGAAAATTAGATTGTATTAGTTCGGGAAGTACTTGAAAAATCAAAAATTCTTTGCAAATGTGTATTGAGTCATTGACGTTATTCTAATTACCTGTTTAACATTGTATAATGTAGTATGTGCTTGTTGGCAGGGGCAGTCGTTAAGCTCATTCACGCTATGAATTAAAATCTACAGTGTTACGTAGGTTGCTTTATTTTCCTATTTTAATGAAACGAATTGCACACTAAGGCCCGTATTCTAGAACACTCTATTTTTTCCTTTTTTCGGAATGAGTTATCGCTATTGGCCGCAGGTGGCTTTTACAGCTTCACCGGACAATTGGCGAGCGCAGATGGCTCTCAGCCCAAAAAATGCAACGAGCCTAAGGGTGTCCCAGAGTGGGACGCGGTCCTCAGGGCGTTGCAGAGGGAGGGCTGGGTAACCTAGTATACGTTTGGGGAGAAAACGACCGGGCACGTGCCGGTAGCGTGAATGGGGAATGAAAGAGACTCGAGCGTTGATCTTCAATTAAGTAGAGTCAGAAATCGATAGTGCTCTATACGATAAATAGCACCATCCCTTTTTAACTCAATTTAGGTAAAGATAACACTGATATTGAGACTGCAAGACTTGTGTTTTTAGCACAGCGTGATGTGTTGATGATGTTGATGATCTACTTTTGTGGGGGTCTGCTGCTGATCTACAAACAATTTTTGTATTGCAGAAAAGAGCCATCCGATTGCAAATGATTCTGTACTAAACACACATTTTTTTAAAAGAGTGACTACTGAGTTTCTTGCTGGTTTCTTCTTAGTGGAAAACTACCTCCCGAACCAGTAGGTTCATTTGACATTCATAAGTGTTCTGTGAGGACCTAAACTAAATAAACACTTTTCATTTTATTTTTTTTATTTTCATAAACGTTGAGTCTTGTTCTAGAATACGAGCCTTAGTACCTTACTCAAACGCCACGGGTAAATCTGACACATGAAAAACCAGAGTGGGACATGCCAGGTTTTGAGGGTGTTAGAACCTCGTGTTTTAAAAGCGATCTAGTTCAACAAGTGCTTGCTTTTTTACTATGATTAAATAATCCGATTTATGTGAAATTCACCACAATATCCGCTCATATCTGTCGTTTGTTTGATTAGGTGACTGTAGGCTGAATCACCTGTAATGTCATCTGTAATCACCTAATGAGAAACATTTTTATTATCCATGAATTTAATAAAAATAACGACCTATCTTGTGTTATGGTTGAGACGTTATTACACTAAGAGTTCCAGGTTCGATCCCCGGGCAGTATAAACATTTGTGTGCATGAACATGTCTGTTTGTACTGGATGTTCTTTATGTATAATATGTTCTTTTTTACAAAAAATAATAAGTACCTACATATGCATATCCGTTATTAAGTATCCATATTACAGGCTAATGCTTAGTTTGGCACTAGATAGCGCTGTGAGACTATAGTGAATTATTTATCGTTATAACGTATTTAAATGTATCATTAAAGCAACATCATTATTACCGTGGAATATTTGACATTTATATCTCAAGTGATATAACTGACCTCAAACGACGGTTAACAAACAAAAAATAGATATTCACCTTGAAATACTTTATCACGGAATCCTCGGAAATAATTTCTAAAACAAAGTTGTTTATTTTCATATGGATCTAGCTCGCAGTGAAGATTGTGACGTTTTTATCAGATAAACAGATCATTGGTAATGTATTGAAAAATCTCGTTTTTTCGATTATTGACTGAGTATTCCTCCATTTAACTCATTATTTTAAATGTTATCCTAGGACAGCGATCTGTAACACCTTTTTACGTTTTGTAGTTTTATTATTATAT
>PQWD01000575.1:0-22243 GCA_019425675.1 Leucinodes orbonalis
GCAGCATGTGTGGTGGGAGTTCGGTTTGTTCGTCCAGCGCGCCGCCGAGCGCGTCGCGAACTGAATGGATGAAGCGAGGATGTTGTATTTATAGTCGGTGGTGTTCGAAATTCAAATGTTTTTTTTTTCAATTGTTAATTGGAACGTAGCAATATATTATGCCACCGTCGCACACTGAACGTGTATAAGGGGACCGCTTGTATTGATAGTCAGCGGTGTTCGAAATTCGAAACTTTTTATCGACTATTGGAACGTTAATACACAGCCGTCACACTCTCAATGTGTGGTGTTCGAAATTCGAATGTTTTAAGCTAATGGTTAGGTGTCGGTCAATCCAAGACTGTCTTACAGAAACAATTTGGGTAAATAAGACAATCTTGGATTGGAACATGTCAATACTGAAGGTACAACGTTATCGTCCACGAGGAACGGTGGCGGCAGCATGTGTGGTGGGAGTTCGGTTTGTTCGTCCAGCGCGCCGCCGAGCGCGTCGCGAACTGAATGGATGAAGCGGGGATGTTTGTATTTATAGTCTGTGGTGTTCGAAATTCATTTTTTTTTTCAATTGCAGTGTAGCAATATCGCACTGAACATGTACAGGGGAACGATGTTCTAAATACGAAACTTTTATATCGAGGATTGGATAGGTTAATACGCAGACATCACACACTAAACGTGTAGTACGATTTATTTTTTATTTAATACTGTCAAGTTAAACCCTGAATCTACTGACCTAGCGGCCTATAGTCCGTGTGGAAGAACAGCTCAGTGGGCAGTGCGGCCCGAATCATGTGGTGGTCGGAAATATATTTTTTTAAATATAATACTAAAAAGGTAAACCCTAAGTCTACTGACCTAGCGGCCTATAGTCCGTGTGGAAGAACAGCCCAGTAGGCAGAGCGGCAAAAGTGTGGTGGTTGAATTTTTTTTTTTAAAATTTAATACTAACAAGTTAAAGCCTAATCTACTGACCTAGCGGCCTATAGTCCGTGTGAAAGAACAGCCCAGTAGGCAGAGCGGCAGAAACGTGCGGTGGTCGAAATTCTTTTATGTTTTCTAAAATTTAATACTAACAAGTTAAAGCCTAAATCTACTGACCTAGCGGCCTATAGTCCGTGTGGAAGAACAGCTCAGTGGGCAGTGCGGCCAGTAACTTGTGTCCAGCGCCCAGCCCCAACAGTAGCAGATGTCCGTGGGAGTCGGACGCGGCTACGCTACACCCGCTGCCCCATTTCGCGTCGAAAATCGCGCCGTCACCTTGCCCTGGTATCTCGTTGTGGAATTGCGCCAACACCTGAAGGTACACAGGTTCTATTATTATATCAGGGGTTTACCGCCATCTCAAAACAGTATAACGGGTAGGCTCGGGGCCCTCGGGGGAGATGAGGTCACTGACATAATATGTGAATTAGGGGCCGACATTAGGTGGACAGTGACCCCATGGAAAGTGAGGTCACGAACCTCCTGAATCACCGTTCTAGTGCTAGAGCAGCCAACAGTTCATGACGTCACTGGACTCGATACACATAGCAGCAATGCAGCGACCGATGAGTCATGACGTCACTGACTTTATACCATCACTATACTACCAGGTTTTATATAGCTCGTGACTACACTCGACTAAAGCCTATTGCAGCAATTCAACGACCAATGAAACATTAGACATGTAGGTAAGTTGGGCATGTTCATGACATGACGTCACTATGTCACGGGTGGACTAGTTGATCCCACAGCACCGACGTCGCTAACTTGATGACTACAAGCCTGTGACGTTACTTGCCTCATAGTTATGACTACAAATCTTACCAATTTTTCATGGACTTAGATATATTTGCTGACCGGGAAACTGTTTTCAAGAGGAAGGCTATTGGTATCCTTAATAACTTAACAGCATAAGATTTGAACCGATTGAATGTTATATGTTGAAAATGCTAATTATCATTATAGGTATAAACGAGTAACACTATAAATAAGTCGTGGATAATGGTGTGGGTGTTACAATAAATAATTTTGTAACTTACTCTAATTATAAGGACAGATTGTGATGCTGTTTATTATCCAAATAAATAAATAAATCGGTGACGTCACTGACCTCCTCGTGTCGCGCGTCCCACACGAACAGTTGTCCATCATGTCCGGCAGACAGTAACACGCCCGGCAGGAACGGGTGCGCTTCCAACACATACGCTTCATCGCGATGGCCCCTCAGTACTGCCGTTTGACGGCAGGTGGCCGCACACCACACCTGGATAACATCATCAGCTCATTAAACGAGAGGCCCGAGCCTACCCGTGTCGGGTGTACAGGCCTTAGTCGGCCACGCGGGCAAAATTTTAATGAATAATTTTATATCATTTTTATTTTATTTTATGTGTACAGGACTGTCAGGACGTTCACCTGATGTTAAGTGACACGCCTAAGCATGACAGAGCGGCATTGAAGGAGACCAACAACTGTTAGACAGTTATTATCCTCCATCAATGCCGCACTGCGCCCGTCACCCCAGACAACAGATGTTAGGTCTCTTATACCCGGTAATTTCACTAGCTACAGTGTCCTCACCTCGAAACACATAAGTGCATAACACTTCTGTTTCACGGGACGATATCTGGCACTGCGGTGGTACCTACCTAGACGACTCAGTACCGAGTCTACCACCTAGTGGACGATATCTGGCACTGCGGTGGTACCTACCTAGACGACTCAGTACCGAGTCTACCACCTAGTGAAACATAGAATGTGTCCACGTATGTGTCCATAGGCGCGGACATATTTTGGTTGATATATCGTGATTGTGCATCTAGTAAGTTTATGGTTATATAATTCGCTGCAAATGTCCATGGGCGGCGGTGACACTTTCCATCAGGTGAACCGCATGCTCGTTTGCCTCTCTATATTATAAAAAAAAAATGCTTATGCATGTCGTGGCAGCCTATAATTTAGACATTACTTTAGCACTAAATTTAGAGTGTTATGTTGGTTGCCCTTAATAAATAAATAAAATAATGTAATATCTCAGGTATGTATGTTCTATGTTAGTGGTGTTGGTTTCCGCACTTAGTCCGTGCAGTGGACCATTGTGCGTGAGCCATGGCGGCCTTCTGGTCACTCCAGCCAGCCCAACCCCCTCCAAAAACAGATTAGTTTTCCCGGTCTCCTCAGGGCGTCCGCAATTGTTACCGGTGAGCCGATAGTGTCCCTGTTATGTATGCCACTCACCCTGATAGTGTTATCAGACACCGCTGTTATCACGAACTCATCACTGCAGTCCCACGCGACCATGGTCACCTGGAAACACATCATCATCATCTCATTAAACGTCCCCACCGAGGGGAACGAGCCTATCCGTATACGGTGATTATGCCTTAGTCGTCCACGCGGGCCCAGTGCGGGTTGCGGACTACACGCACAACCTTTAAATCACTTCGCAGGCGTGCGCTGGTTTCCTCACGATGTTTTCCTTCACCGTAAGAGCGTCGGCTAACGTACATATATGACAACCCATTTGGTGTTGCGGTTGAGAGGCCGCTGCAACACCAAGGGTTCCGGGTTCGATCCCCCGGGCAGTACAAACATTTGTGTGCATAAACATGTCTGTTTGTAATGGTCTGGGTGTTTTCTATGTACAATATGTATGTATTTAAAAAAATATATAATTAATTTTATCCGTTGTTTAGTACCCATAATGCAGGCTTTACGCTTAACTTGGGGCTAGATGGCGCTGTGTGAATGTCAGTGGATATTTATTATATTTACATATATTATCGAAAATTCAAAAACACATTGGTACGTGGCGGGATTTGAACCTCAGCCCTCAACAGTCCACACCATTAAGCCACCGCCGATAAAATATGGATACCACTACAAAATGGCGGTGTTTTGATAGAACACTTTTTGTATCTGCTGAAAAAGGCTTCCCACGTACCTTGAGCCGTTTCCCATCAGCGCGTGCATTGGCCGGCAGCAACAAGGAATGTCGCCATTGCGTCGCGTGTAGCGCCCACAAAGCGGCCGTCCCGTCTTTACTGCCCGACACGAAGCGGAGTCCACGGTGGGCCCACGCTATACTGTCCACGGCGTCGCTGTGAACTGCTGTCTCCAGTACCTGTGTAACCATCATTATTATCTTCGACAACCCTTGATAGAAAAAAGGAAAAAAAAAATCGCACATCGTAACACGAACACAAAATTTATCTACTGCTTCTGTCTCTATTTCTACGACTTAACATTACCTCCTAATCACTTGTGGTTTCCTAGTTGTTATAACGCAAAAACGACAAGTCTTCAGTGCCAACGATATATCCATACTGCGATTAAAACCTTTTTCCAAATGATTTAGTATACCCTAGTTGTTTTAATGAAATCTCCCATAAGATTCAGTGTTATCTTGCTTCTGTCTCTATGTCTACGACTCAAAATAACCTCCTGAACACTTATGGTGTCCAAGTAGTAGTAATGCAAAAACGACAAGTCTCTAGTTCCAACGATATATCTATATATCCTACGATTAAACCTTTTTCCAGATGATTTATTATGCCCTAATTGTTTTTACGCAATTTCCAATAGGCACCAGTGTTATCTACTGCTTCTGTCTCTATTTTTACGACCCAAATCCACTTGATCACGTATGGTGTCTTAATACTTCTAACTAAACTACTCAACAGTCTCTGTACAAAATACAAATTTGTTTCTCCATTCCTACGACTTCTATAAACTGCCAGGCTTACAAGGTCTCCCACTCATAATTAAGCACATTTCAAACTTACTTCCTCATCATTTGTGGGACCCTAGTACTTTTAATGAAACCACACCAGTCTCAGTAACAACTCCCGTCTCTATCTCCATTCCTACGACGCCACTCACCCGTATCAGTCGAGTGCGAGAGGAACTGCCCACCGGCGCCATACAAAGTAACCTCCTTACCACTTGTTGTGACCTAGTAGTTCTAACGAAACACGACAAACCTGTGCCAACTCCTACTTATTATATCCATTCTTACAATTCAACTTACTTCCAGATAATTTATGGTGGCCTAGTACTTCGAACGAAATTACCCACAAGTTTCAATTTCAACTTCTGCTTCTGTCTCTATTCTTACGACTTAAACTTACCTCCTGAACAGTCATAGTGCCCTAGTAGTTTTAGCGACATCTTTCCAACGAATAATCATTTAGACCATTCTATACTTATCTCTTCAACATTTATGGTAGCCTAGTAGTTTGAGCGACACCTTCCCGATGAAATCGGTCATGCTTGAGACCGTTTCAAACTTACCTCCTCATTACGTATCGTGCCCTAGTAGTCTTAGCAACACCTTCCCTTAAGTCATTCAGACCATTTCAAACTCACCTCCTCATTATTTATGATACCCCAGTAGTTTTAGCGACACCTTCCCGATTTAATAATTCATTCAGACCACAGACATCCGAATATAAGATTAGACGGGACAAGCCGCCAAGTTTATAGGCAGTCCCAGTGTTGCAATTTGTTTTCGGTTCTTACCTGTGAAAAGTTATTATATTTCTTGGTAAATTTACTGATTCATTGCGATGATGGCATGTTACAATTGCACAGGATAGCATTTTGGAAAAAAATGGTAATTTCTTCTAATATTCGTGCGTCTTGACTCGTCTCACAGAGCGTAAACTGGCAGCCAGTGTATGCTCGTTGAGCTTACATTTGTCGCACTTTAAACGCGGCTTGCCCCATCTCCTGTATTGGGAAATCTGTGATTCAGACCATTTCAAACTTACTGCCTTATTATTTATGGGATCCTAGTAGATTCAACGCAACTAATTTTCGCCTCCTGTCTCTGAAACCCCTATGTATGGTCCCCTACTCACCCGCCTCGGTCCCCCAGGCTCTTGATGCACAGCATACAGCCTCACATGGTGATCAGCACTTCCAGCTGCCAAGAAAGCCCCTCCAGCGGACCAGGCCGCGCAGATCATGTGGCAGGCTCCAGGCCGCAGCCTCTCCACGTATTGTACCGGCTGCGAGAGGAACTGCCCACCGGCGCAAGTCCAGAAGGCCACGGACCCATCAGTGGAGGTGGACGCCAGCCATCGGACGTCGTGGGCGGGCGGCGCCCAGTGGACCGCTGTTATTGTGCCTGGAAATACAGTCGCAAGTCAGTCTTGTAGTTTGAGGAGTGATTTAAGATGCATCATGATATTATTTTACATCCCTAAAACAATATGGGATGTTTCATAGTTTTTAAAGTAAAAATCTTAGATAATTAATAAACTAACTACATAGATGCACAATCTCACTCTCAAAATTTAAATGAATAATTGTATTTATTTATTTATTTGGAAGACCAACAGCTTCAAAACAGTATAAAAAATTCACAATAATAACAATAAGCCAATTACAGGTCTTCACTTATAGTAATATAATGAAATCAACTTAACTACGATAACAACAAATCAATATATATATGTACATATATACATACAAATACATATATTCATATACATACGCACATACAAAAACCTATACATTGAAGAATTGCCCACTTAATGCTTTCCTCGCCGCAACCACACTAGTATAAATATGTATGTTATAAATTTGTCCATAACTAAACATATGTGCTGAAGCAGCTCGGACATTTTTTTGTTGACATTTCTTCTTGATTATGCTCTATATAGAGTTATATCTAATTAGTTCATTGTTTATCTAAGGTAGAAAGCTAATAAATAATCGATACACATACTTTTTGTTACTAACCAAAATCAGACCTGGCCAGACCAGATTATTTGTGTGTGCGTGTGTTAGAGAGTATTTGAGTGTGTGTGTTAATAAACTTGCTTCCGTGGGTTTCTGAGTTTACGTATGTTAGTGTGTGTTGAATCCTACCGTGCGTGTAGTACGGCCTCCGGCGCCAAGGTATGCAGATATCAAACGCGCACCAGCCGCTCCACGGAGCCGGCTGCCAGTAGCGCGCCGTAGTAAGAGACACAATAAGTGAACCTATTGCTAGAGGACTGCATGAACCATGACAGAATTTGAGTGTATGCACGTGTTTGTGTGTATTAAAAATATTGGGTGAGCCATCATATCATTAATGAAAGATTTTTCTGGATTTTTATTTTTGTGTTTTTTATTATTTAATATCTTGTACTTAATAATAAGTCATTCTAACCGCATGGATCATTGTTGTCTTCTAATAAATATCAATTATTATTAATGTGCGTGTGTATATTAGTATGTGTTTGTATATATTTGTGTGTGTATGTGTATATATTGTGAGTATGTTATATGTGTGTGTGTGTGTGTGTGTGTGTATAAATATATATTGGTGTGTGTGTGTTTGTAGTTTGTATGTATAAGGGTGTGTGTATATAAATGTGTGTGTATATATAAGTGGTGTGTGGTGTGTGTAGCAGGGCCTACCAGCGTGTGCGTGCAGCACGGCCCTGGGCGCGCCGGTATGTAGGCACCACACGCGCAGCAGCCGCTCCACGGAGCCGGTAGCGCGCCGTAGTAAGAGACACAATAAGTGGTCCTATTGCTAAAGGACCGCATGAACCATCACAGAATGTGAATGCGCGAGGGCGCGTTTATGCGTGTTTGTGTGTAATAAGCCATACTAACCACATGGATTATTGTTATCTTCTAATGAATATAAATTATTAAATGTGTGTGTGTATAATTGTTACGAATTGACGTAATTAAAATGTCATTAAAATCGGCAATATGTGACGTCAGACCATAGACAGTCCATAGAGTATGACATGCGAATTGTCAAATCAAAGAGTCTATATGTTCTAGATAATTCGCGAACTATGTAGAATAGCGTCGGTGCTCAATGTGTGGACTGTCGCCCTCCTACCGGGAGGCTGAGGTTCAAATCCTGCCACGTACCGATGTGTTTCGTTTCGAAAATATATGTACGTTTTTCCGACGCTCTTACGGTGAAAAAACATCGTGAGAAACCTGTGCACGCCTGCGAAGAGATTCAAAGGTTGTGCGTGAAGTCGTCCAACCGCACTGGCCCGCGTGGACTAAGGCCTAACACCCTACACGGTAGCTCGTGCCTCGGTGGGACATTTAATGAGCTGATATGTAGAATGACGTCGACGCTTCGAGCTCAGGCCGGACAGTATATAAGGCGGCCGACGGTGCGCCGGGAGTCTTGTGTTTCTACTCAAGAGCGAACGAAGAGCGAAATACCTGCGATACAAGAAGAAGCGAGTGATACACAGAGAAGATCGTCGAGTGTGATATAACAGTGTGAAGAGTTAACGTGTGATTATACGTGTGTGTGCGGAAAGTGTGTGTTATAGTGTGCAGTGTTAATTACGGATTTTAGTGCGTGCGTTAATGTATAATTAGTACGAGTGTAAGTGTAATTAGTGTTGTGTGATTAATATTGGTTAATTAATAAAGTGTTACCGTTTATTCTTCGTGTTGGCAATAATTTATCCGGAACCCCAGCTCGTAACAATATATATTAGTGTGTGTGTGCGTGCGTGCGTGCGTGCGTGCGTGCGTGTGTGTGCGTATGCGTGCGTGTGTGTGTGTGCGTGCGGGCGTACCGGCGTGCGCGTGCAGCACGGCCCGGGCGCGCCGGTGTGCAGGCACCACACGCGCACCAGGCGCTCCACGGAGCCGGCGGCCAGCAGGCCGTCGGCGGAGGCGCACACGTCCGTTATCTCCGCGCCGGCGCCCCGCAGCGTCGCCACCAGACGCCCGTCTATTGCGCTCCACACTTTCACTAGCAGGTCGTCCGCGCCCTGATACACGATACATTACCATCGATTCATTAAAACTCAGCTCAATACCTATTCGCTAAAGCACCGATAAGATTTTCTTCTAGAACGTATTATTAGTTAACTAGCCCCCATAGAACGCCCAAAGTCGAGGTTCAAGACCCACAAATTAAGCTCATCATAACTTTTTTAGGCTGCGAGACATTTGAGCTCGCTTTTTCTCCGACGAATCTGTGTAAACATCTGGGGCATATAGCAAATTATAGCTGAGTTTAGGACCTATCAAACACCATGATTTTCATTCTTTAGAAATTTTTGCCATTTTTTTATTTTTAAATAACACTCTCTTACTACCGCCGTTTTAAGACACAACCTACTGATGCACAGACATCAAAGTCTTAAAAGTAAACTTTTCAAACATTGGGTACGGACCCAAAGCAGCCAAACACGAACCGTGATAACGTATCTGCCGGTGCAGTCGAACACGAGGCAGTAGACGGCCGACAGGTCCAGGGTCCGCGCTGCAGCTGCAAGCCCCTCAGCAGCCGACGGGAAACGCGCCGCCCCACGTGCCCAACTCGCGGTACGTAAGCCGACGGACTGGTAACAAAAATATGTAAAAATTTCTATTTAAAAACATTTTAAAACCTCTCAAAATATCCTTGCGATCTTAGATAAACTAATTTGATGCACAATCACGAAGAAATATCAACCGAAAAATGTCCGAGCCGCTTGACACATACGTTGACTTATTTTTATATTTGTGACATAAAATTGTTCATTAAAATTTTGACCTTAACGCTACATTAAAAGGTACAAAATCAAAAGCACTATACAAGCTATACATGGAGCGAGCGAGCGTGATTCAATTATAATTCTGCCCAACTGACGCGATGGGCAGGATTTCCCGCTTACACGTTTGTGCATGTAGTTAGTTTATTGGTTATATTAGTTGACGAGCCTTTTAGTGTAATGGTTGAGACGTCGGCTATTAGGCCAAGGGTTCCAGGTTCGATCCTCGGGCAATACAAACATTTGTGTGCATAAACATGTCTGTCTGTATTGGTCTGGGTGTTTTCTGTCTCAACCATTAAAACATACGGGACATCACGGTGTTTCAATGTAGACTATGTATTTACAAAGAAATAATTTGACGTTTAGTTTGATACTAGAAGCTCCACAATTAAATCGGAACTGTGAATGTCAGTGGATATTTAATTAATCCTGAATGTTTCATCTTCATCATTATACGAGCAGAGACGGCAGATGTTAAGTCTCTTATACCCGGAAATTTTACTAGCTACAGTGCCCTAATCCGGAACCTAAAGGTCGTATTTCACGGGACGATATCTGGCACTGCGGTGGTACCAAGACGACACAGTATCTACCACCTAGTAAATATCCTGTTTGGGAGAGCGTTAAATGATCTTGCTTGCTGCAACTGTAAAACAAATGCAAGTACTCACCTAAAGAATGGTCCAGCTTGAACGACGCATACTTCGGCTTCGGCCTCACCAGCGACTCGCTTAACAAAGACAATCGAGCTGTCAGCTTCTCCGTCACCTCTTGGGTGGTTTGGGCTGTTGGCAGAGTCGCTGTGGTGACCTGAGAGGTGGCCAGAGCAGGCTCCACAGGCGTGGGTGCGACAGGGATGGATGCCGAGCGAGCGAGACGCAATGCCCGCTCGCACACGCTCGCCAAACGGTCCCAGGCCACGTCGCCATATTGAGACGCCTGGAGAGAAAAAAATGTTAAATAGGTGACAAGCCTAATCTACTACATATAATAAAAATTAGAGTGTCTGTTTGTAATATTGAAATAACAATTATTTTCTTCATGGATATGGACATATATACGGTCATCATCATCAGCTCACTAACGTCCCCACCGAGGGGCACGAGCCTACCCGTAAAGGGTGATTAGGCCTTAGTCGTCCACGCGGGCCCAGTGCGGATTGGACGACTTCACACACAACCTTCGAATCTCTTCGCAGGC
This sequence comes from Leucinodes orbonalis, assembly GCA_019425675.1. NCBI lineage: Eukaryota > Metazoa > Arthropoda > Insecta > Lepidoptera > Crambidae > Leucinodes > Leucinodes orbonalis. Next base: position 10,710 of record PQWD01000575.1, read on the forward strand.
GTGCATGATGGTTTCCTCACGATGTTTTTCCTTCACCGTAAAAGGGTCGGATAACGTACATATCTTTTCGAAAATTCGAAAACACATTGGTACGTGTCGGGATTTGAACCTCAGCCATCCCGGTAGGAAGGCGACAGTCCACACCATTGAGCCACCGACGCTCTATATATAATCTTATATAGCGGGTTATACCGCGGGGAACAGCTAGTGGATAAATTTTGGGGTCCCCATACATTGAACTGAGACTCTAAATTTGTTTTATCACACCCCCCGTGTGGGGTATCGATGTGTAGATCTTGGAAAATGATATCGATTTATAAATTAAATAGTTTGCGTGAGAGACGCTTCCAAAGTTAAAAAAGTCTGTGTTTGTCAAAAAATTACAAAGTTTGAAAAAAATTAACTAGTGAGGTTACAAAAACAACTAAAGAAAGAATAGCTATCATTTAATACTTAATTATATGGAGTCTTGTTCTGAGTTTTCACGACAGCGAAGCCGCGGAATGTAAGTATACATTTATCTTGAAATAAGTAATGCAAGGAATAAATTTGGTTTTGGTTTAGGAGTTATCAACATTTATTAATCAATTACATACACAGTTACATTTCATAAAATTTAAAATTCCCGCGTACGAATAACTACATTTTGCGAAGGTCATGGCCGCCGCGCGGTTCCGACCAACCACGACGATAAACGAGCGCATTCGATACGCCAAGCGAGACAGAGAACGTCTGGCAATGGGCGTTTCTTGCCAGAAAAGGACAACACCATTCCTAATTACACTAACACCTCATGATTCAATAGAATGATATAACAATTTTTTCCCAAATTTGCGAAAATCCCCTTTTTTCTCACATAAACCCGGCCAAAATATTTTTCACGTATTTCTACCATATTTTCGCGCACGTTTTCATGCATCTTACATATTAAGATATTTCTTCGTTTTCTCTCAATTTCAGGATTTTACTTCGCATAACGTCTTACAAAATGTAAATAAACACTGTTTGAAACTATTAAAAGCCAAAAACTTACAATTTCATCGTAGGATTGGGTGTGCTCGTTGCCCTCCCAGTCGAGTCGCCGAGGCAAGACCTGTAACACAACGGGTCATCTAAAAACTTTTCAGCAAACTTTCAGGAAGTTTGACAGTAGAAACGCACGTGGGTCGCGACCAAAACAACAATAAGCTCAAACCCGGCACTAGGAAAAGCACTAACTTACCTCTACTCGCTCGAGTTCTTTTAACAAAGTCTGCAAAAGAAAAAAATTTTTTTTAGGACAATTGTACAGAGAAAATTAATATTCAATTACATATTTATCTAATTTACCTTCGCAGTCTCCTTCAAAGGCCCACCAGAAAGAAATTTCGCGATCAGAAAGTAGAGTTCTGTAACCGGGAAAGCTACCATTAGTACGACCTCGATGGTTAGACATTGAGAGTTCACAGCTTAATTTTAAAGCAGCTGACTCACCGGGAACGACCCTGAGCGCCTCGTTAGGATCCTCCATAATTCTATAATCCCGTCCGAGGCCTAAAGTAGCACATACACATCACAAACACTAAAAAATCGTGGAAACATTTTCACATACTTTACATTGTTGACGAAAGATAATGCACTTTTCTGTAATGGCAAAATGGCGTATGTACTGTTGATAAAGCAGATCCTGAAGTGAAGTATAGCCGATAAAACAGTACCTCTTCTAGTTATGCAAATATTCGCTAGATGCCACCACCAATATGCCAGTATGTAATTAATAATAGGTTCCACTTTCATAAAATGTATTTATGATGAAAAATAGTTTTTTTATTAATTAAAAGCATTTTAATCTTTCAAGCTGCTTGAATTTTATATACAATAAGTAGCAAAAAGCAAAAATTATGTTATGAAAATGGCAGCCCGGCGTAATATGAATATTTGCAATGGTCATACATCTGCAAACGTCAAAATCTTTGTATGGTGATGGTGTTTTACTGGTACTCCTACAATGCTAGAAAATACCACGAAATCATGAGTTTTGTTAGACTGATATGTTTTATAAACTACTTATTGTATGGTGTTATCTTTAATAGCTTAGAGACGGGGCAAGTGTACACAGAGTTTTCTTTGGAGGCTAGTTTAAGGTGTAAGCTGATGTGTTAATTTCGAGTCGAAGATTTTTGTGAATTATCTTAAGCTAATGCTACATTATGAGCCCTAAACGGTGTTTCTGAAGAACCACTGAAAAGTTCATTTAATCAAATGTAAGTGTTAATAGATCCTAAGTATATAAAGAATACATATTTCAAGTTTTTAAGTTAGGATCCTAGCAGTAAACATTAGAAATAAATCAATAGATATATTGATTTTAAGCTAAAAATAAACATTGGTTCATCCCTTCAATATTCAGTGAAGTGTTAAAATTGCTCTACTTATATAAATTAAAGTCAGGACTGTTGATTATTCATGTTAAAACTTACACTTGTACAGATATTCATAATCTGTTCAACAATTATTGGAATCTGTAGCATACCATTTGAAAATATAGTTTAAAAACACGAATAAGAATTCAGCTGTGAACATTTTGATTACAACACTATTGGTGAACACACATAAAATGATATCTTTTCAAGACTTAAGACTAAATTCAACTTTGTGACAGAATTATAGAGATAATTTAAGTTGTTAATTTAAAGCATGATAATAAAAGACTTTGCTTTTAAAAATAAATATATCTGATCCTTTCACACAAGTCCACAGAAAGATTTTTTTTGTGAATTGTATGCACTGGATTATAGTGCACCAAATTCACAAAAAGAGAAGAGACAAGACCATATATTAAGAGAACCAGAACCTGTCTTAATTTTATAAAACTAGGGCTTTCTGCCATTGCTAATGTTTCTTTTATTTGCCAATATGAAATCAAAAGAACCACTGGTTCACAGAACTTAAACTGAGAAGAATCTGGTAAGAAACTTAATGGTTTTTTTTTATTATTAAGTGTACAGGATGGTCAGGATGCTAACCTGATGGACAGTGATGAAACCAACAACTGATGTAATGGATACACGTGACCATGACAGAGTGGCATTGAATGAAACCAACAACTAATTTACAGTTTACTTAAGAACTACAACTTAAGAACAACAAATCAAGAATACAATTAATTTAACTAGCTACAGTGCCATAGTTCTGAAACACAAAAGTTCATAACACTCCTGTTTCACGGTGCAATATCTGGCACTGCAGTGGTACCTACTGTGGGACTTAGTACCAAGTCTACCACCGAGTAAATTTATTTTCAGTCCATATTAAATGGTTTTGCTGATGGTTTCATCCCAAAATATAGGACCCAATGAATCTCTTTTTTGATAAGGACAGATAGTGCAGTAACTAATAAATAAATTTGAGATCATTGAGGATAATAACTGTCTATCAGTTGATGGTCTCCTTCAATGACATGGTCAGGAATATTACTTACCATCAGGTGAGCGTCCTGACCGTCCTATACACATATAACATAAAAATAATCATTATTATATTATAAACTTGCCTCTTGCAATTGAATTTGAGCAGGTCTGTTAGCAAGAAATCCATTGTAAATTAAAGCTTATTTTTAATTTATTTGATTTATCAAGATGTCGGGCGCGGCGGCCGGAGGCGCTGGCGCGTCCGCGGTCGCGCTCGGTGGTCTCGGGGGCTCCCTCGAGGAAAAGGTAAGTGCATAACTTTGAACGATAACATATGAAATTCGCAAGAGTTATTCCAGCCATGTAACCCTTTATCAGTGTTCTGTGTGACAAATTGACACCACATTTTTGTACCTTAATTTCCAAAGTTCTGTCATTGCTTCTATGCCCTATGTGACCTGATACCACTTCATCATTTGATGATTGCTGGGGTGTAATGATTGAGAAATCAGCTATTATTAAAAGTTACATGTTTGCTACATGAGCATTAACAAAAGTTTATGATGACCCATGTGATGCTATGGTCCAGACATTGGCATTACATCAAGGGTTCCCTGTTCATTCCCCGGACATTACAAATATTTGTGTGCATGATCATGTCTATTTGTAATAGTCTGACTGTTCTTATGTATGTGTTTACAAAAATAAATGCAAAGTATGTTTATCAGTTTTTCAGTCACCATATTACAGGCTTATGCTTTGTTTGGGGCTAGATGGCGCTGTGTGTCTGAGGATATTTATTTATTTATTTTGTATGCATGTACATCAGTTTGAATGAGTCTTGGTATGATGTACAGTTATTTTTAAAAAAGTTTGTAAGTATGTTTATTGGATGGAATAAGTAATAATCATAATCTATTATATAATACATACATAATCTATTAATAATACCCTACAATGTGTTTTTATTTTTGTTGTGTAGATGTACTTATTTTATATACAAATTATTTTAATTATGAATGCTACGATATTATTCTTAAAAAGGATCACTGTAAGAGGTGGAGGGTTGATAACCTGAAATACAGGAGTCATCCTAGTCCGGGTGTCAACCCACCATAAACATTTTGTTTACTGTGTTGAAATTTATGTTTGTAAGCTTGTGATTTATGGTGAGAAATAAACTTATTATTATTATTATTAAGATATATTTGTTATTGCCTTGTTAACTAACAATTTAATGAGACTGTGTAAATATCTCTAGATATGTTGATGTGATAGCTTAACCCTTTGAACGCCAATGACGACTTAATGTGTACACAATAGAATTTCTATTGTGTTTGTCCCTCGTGCAATAGGTTAATGACTAAATTATATACTAAATGATGTAGCGAGCCCTGATTTCCTACTGTAGGATTGCGACCTCCTCTGCCCCGTTTGCTTTGAACTGATCGAGGAAGCGTACGTGACCCGGTGCGGGCACTCGTTCTGCTACGCCTGCATCGCCAAGAGTGTCGAGCTCCACCGCCGGTGTCCTAAATGCGGGGCGGCCCTGGCTTCGAGGGACCATATATTCCCAATTTCTTGCTCAATGAACTGGTAAGTAAAAATCTTCTCTTCAACCTATCCACTGCTGGCTATAGGTCTAACCTATTTTGCGCCAGATATCCCGGTCCTCGCTTTTCTCATCCAGCCACTAGCTACCCTTCGCAAGTCGTCGGTCCATCGGTCCGGGCATCCTACACTACACTTGCCTGGTCTCCACTCCAGAACTTGCCTGCTCCAACGGCCATCGGTTATGCGACATACGTGACCGGCCCACTGCTATTTCCACTTGCTGATCCAGCGGGCTTTGTCAGTAACTAGTTCTCTTACAAATTAAATCATTGCTGATGTTATCTCTAAGATAGACCCCGAGCATAGCTCGCTCCATTGCACGTTGAAAGCTGAATTAAATCCAAAAAGTCCTCATTCAAAGTTCCTTAAAGAACACTTTAGAATGCCAAATAAAACTACCACTGCTTCGGATTGAAACGATTTTGTTCATGACTTTCATGAGAGACCTGAATCTCCAAAGGTGCCACAAGTACCGACAAGTTGTCGATAAAAACAAGAGCTGCCAAGTAGGACTTGGGCACGCCTATTTGTCGATCCTGCGTTACCTGGAGTTCACGCAGATCAGGAGGTTACCGCCATCTCTTAACTGTCTGAAGTTACAATAATATATCTTCGTTTTTTCCGGTACAAAAATGCTGATGTGTCATTATAACAATACAGTTTTAAGAGATTACGCTAACCCCCCAGACTCGAAGACGTCCTTCCAGCGGACTTGGAGCGGCCCACTGGGCGCCGCCCAATTGTAGTTAATAACATTTATTTATTTAAAGACAATTAACAAATCTCATACTAATTAAGTCTATGATTATCATCAAATCATCAAACCGAGGGGCACGAGCCTACCCGTGGCGGGTGTATAGACCTTAGTCGTCCACGCGGGCCCAGTGCGGTGCGGCCGACTTAACGCACAACCTTTGAATCTGTTCGCAGGCGTGCCGCAAGCTTCCTCACGATGTTTAACTTCACCGTAAGAGCGTTGGATAACGTACATATAATTTCGAAAATTCGAAAACACATTGGTACGTGGCGGGATTTGAACCTCAGCCCTCCCGTAGGAGGGCAACAGTCCACACCATTGAGCCACCGACGCTCTTGAATCTAAAAATAAAAATAGGGAATTGCGTACTAGGAGCAGATTCAGTTACAGGCTGCTACGTCATGATAAGTCTTAAATTATTTGAGTTGGTACTTGATTTTGGTTTTTCATATTCTTTATTGCATGTCACTTATCATCGATAACACGGACCATGTTCGTGTCTCAATGAAATCTATGCGGTCAGGTGGCAAAACGTCGGCTCCGGTCGTCGGGGCCGGCCACAAGTGGGAGTGGGACCGCCCCCGGTGGCGAGGGCGAGCGGCTCCGCACCCTGGTAGCGGCGGAGTCGCGGTCGCTGGCCCTCGCCGACGTGGAGGCGCTGCTGGAGGCGTTGTCTCGCCGGCGGCGGCTGCTGAAGGCGGAGTCGGCGGCCGCGCACCACCGCCTGCTGTACGAGTTCCTGGCGCAGCTGCACCGCCACCGGACCCACCAGCTCAACCAGCTCACCAGGGAGGCGGCGCTCGTGAGGAAGGTAGGTGGCGCTAGCTAACCCTACATCACTATTCTAGGTCTGTTTCTGTAGGTGGCAGTGTTAACAACTCTCTAAAATATTTATAAGATAGATACAAGGTGAGCACTGCGGGATAGGCAGCCCTAGTTCCCCATGACAATATTCAGGATACCCCAGTTATAGTGCTTTATGAATAGACAAACTACCCATGACGCCAAGGTACTAACTTGATGATTGATGACGAAGAAATATCAACCAAAAATGTCCGAGTCGCTGGACACATGTAATATTCGTGACATGAAATTATTGACTAAATTTTGACCTTCATGCGTCATTAAAAGGGTACAAAATCAAAAGTTTTGCCAACCACCCAACTCATTAGGGAAGCGGCGCTGGTTAGAAAGGTGTGTGGCGCTAGCCAACCCTAGATCACAATTCTAGTCTGTTTCCTAGTACTTTTTGATAAGATACTCCAAGGAAAGAAGGTAAGCACTGAAATATACGTTCTCAATTCTAGGTCACTTTCCTCACTTATTGACAAGATACCTAACCTAACCACCATACCCAAATTATATTTAAATATTGTTTATACATTTCATAAAACAATCATCATCATCAGCTCATTAAACGACCCACCGAGGGGCACGAGCCTACCCGTATAGGGTGATTAGGCCTTAGTCGTCCACGCGGGCCCAGTGCGGATTGACGACTTCACACACAACCTTCGAATCTCTTCGCAGGCGTGCATGAAGGTTTTCTCACGATGTTTTCCTTCACCGTAAGAGCGTCGGATAACGTATATATTTTCGAAAATTCGAAAACATATTAGGACTTGAACCTCAGTCCTCTCGGTAGGAAGGCGACAGTCCACACTATTGAGCCACCGACGCTAATAAAACAATATTGCAGGAATAAAAATATTGAATACGTTTGCAGGATATGGAGCACGTGGCGGGGGTGCTTCGCGACTTGAGGGCGGACGGCGATACAAGATCGGACGCGGACTCGCTAGCACTCAGGCAAGAGTTGCCTTCACTCGGGCCTCTTTCTGGTAAGTCTGCTCACTATAATTGATAGAAAAAATCATAATTAATATTGGGATCAGGGCGTATTTAACCCATTAAACGCCGGGAATCCAGACACAATAGAAAATCTATTGTGTATCGCGCTTTCAGGCGTCATTGGCGGTCAAAGGGTTAAAGAATAGATCAAGTTTGGTGGCACTAAGGAACACAATCAGGTATATCTTGTTCCGACCTGTGCAATAAGTAGGGTTTTTTTCGTTTATGTAATGCGTAAAGGTAGTCTCTCTCACTCTTCGACCTATTGTAATCCACCGCTGGTGGGACCTATGTCCCCCATTTTGCGCCAGATATCCCGTTCCTCTGGTTTCCTCATCCAGCCTCCACCAGAGACTTCTCAAGTCGTTGGTAACGCGGTCTCCACTCCAGAAATCGTCTGCTCCAACGGACATCGGTTCTGCGTACATATGTGACCAGCCCACTACCACTGCAACTTGCTAATCCGTGAAGGGAATAAATGTTATTTAATAAGAAACCATAGCCTGCAAATCATGTCGTGTACACATGTCATAGGATTGCACTCTAGTAAGCTATCATTGTACTTATCTTACAAACGTGACTTGAGACAATCTGTGTTTTAAATCAATAAATATTTTATATTTTCGAAAATTTTAAAAATATAAATACATGGTACGTGGCGGGATTTGAACCTCAGCCCTCCCGGTAGGATGGCGACAGTCCACATCATTGAGCCACCGACGCTCTTCTTTTTATTTATTTAAATAAATAAAAATAATTGTATTGTAGAGAGCGAAGGCTCGCAAACGTCGGATCCGAAGCAGTAGCGGTAATATTAATAATGGTCTGTGTATATCGGTTTTGTTGTGTATTGATTTGTTAAATGATGCAAATAAATGATTTATCTATCTATCTATAGAGTATACGAGTTTTGTAAACCCTTCCTAACCTACTGTGATTTCAAAATACCCTACAAAGTGTTTTTATTTTTATTGTGTAGATGTATTTTATAAACAAATAATTTTAATTATGAATGCAACGATTTTATTCTTAAAAAGGATCACTGTAAGAGGTGGAGGGTTGATAACCTGAAATACAGGGGTCATCCTAGTCCGGTTGTCAACCCACCATAAACATTTTGTTTACTGTGTTGAAATTTATGTATGTAAGCTTGTGATTTATGGTGAGAAATAAACTTATTATTATTATTAAACTTATTTTTATTATTATTTATCTAATGTTGAATTCAATAAAGATTGTATGGTAGGCGGTCCGGCGTCACCGGACGAGAGTTTTGCCGGTGGCGGTGGCGACGCCTTGGCCGCTCGGTGGAGGAAGCTCACAGCGCATTTTGACGACTTCGTACAGGTAATAAAAATAAATAAACTTTATTTACTTTTACAAAATTCACAGGACGGTCAGGACGCTCACCTGATGGTAAGTGATACGCCTGACAATGACAGAGCGGTATTAATAGACACCAATGACTGATAAACAGTTATTATTATACATCAGTGCCAAATTGCGCCCGACACCCGAGACAACCGATGTTTGGTCTCTTATACCCGGTAATTTTACTAGCTGGCACTGCGGTGGTGCCTACCTAGACCACTCAGTACTGAACGACTTCACGCACAACTTTTAAATCTCTTCGCAGGCGTGCGCAGGTTTCCTCACGATGTTTTCCTTCACCGCAAGAGCATCGGATATACGATGAATAAGTCCATCTCTTCCTAACTTAATTTAAGTAAAGATCAACGTTCCAGTCATCATCATCATCAGCTCATTAAACGTCCCCACGGAGGGGCACGAGCCTACGCGTATAGGGTGATTAGGCCTTAGTCGTCCACGCGGGCCCAGTGCGGATTGGACGACTTCACACACAACCTTCGAATCTCTTCGCAGGCGTGCATGAAGGTTTCCTCACGATGTTTTCCTTCACCGTAAGAGCGTCGGATAACGTACATATATTTTTCGAAAATTCGAAAATACATTGGTACGTGTCGGGATTTGAACCTCAGCCCTCCCGGTAGGAAGGCGACAGTCCACACCACTGAGCCACCGACGCTTTCCGTTAACGTTCCAGTATATGGACCTAAAAGTTAAAAGAGTGGCTATCGAGTATCTTGCCGGCTCTTCTCAAAGGTCCTTCTTATTCCGAACCGGTGGTAGAGTCATTTAACATATAATAATAACAATTGACGATTCAAAAGTATCTGTAACTATTTATTTGAATTAAGTTATTTTATATATTACTAGTTTGTTGCTAATCACTAAAATTTGTTTTTACTAAATATCTTATTATATATGTATTTTAGTAATTACTTTATTTGTTTTAGATATTTTTATTTGTGTTATATGATTATGCATGTATTTATGTCATCACTAAGTGTATTGCCTATTATTAATTTACATTTGGTGCATGGTTGTTTGCGTCTACCGTTTTTATTATTGTTTTTCCTGTTAACCCTGGCCTGATGGAAGAAATCACTTATAGAGATAAGCTAGCCTGTACTTCAATGTTTTGTTTCTGTATACTTGAATTATCATGCTATGTACGAATAAATAAATAGATAAAAATTGTTGTATTTCAGTGCTACTTCGCGCATCGCGCCGATGAACTATATTTCCCTGGCTCGGGGACTCCGCCGCCGACGGACGGGGTCCCGCCCTCGGAGCCCCCGCTCACGCCTATTGGTATGTTCCATTAATCTAAAGACACGGCAGTGCCCCCGCTAAGACGAGCCAAGCGAAGCAGGGGCGGCACTACCAACCTTTTCTTGTGTGTGCGAAAAAAAAAGTGTTTCGTCGTATTTTGAACTCTCATAGAGTTAGTTTCCGATGGATTTTTAATTCTTCTGTAGGCAGACATTTGACCGCCATCTCACCTGATGGTAAGTGATGATGTGGCCGAGGATGGATCATGCCTGTCTAGAAACAGCCTATTCACTGTTGCCTTGAAGACGGCCAGGTTGTAATAATCGGGGAACACATAAGGAGGCAAAGAGTTCCATTCCTTTGCGGTGCGCATTAGGAACGAGGCACCATAGCGAGCTGTGCGGATGTACGATGTACCAGATCATCATCATCATCAGCTCATTAAACGTCCCCACCGAGGGGCACGAGCCTACCCGTATAGGGTGATTAGGCCTTAGTCGTCCACGCGGGCCCAGTGCGGATTGGACGACTTCACACACAACCTTCGAATCTCTTCGCAGGCGTGCATGAAGGTTTCCTCACGATGTTTTCCTTCACCGTATGAGCGTCGGATAACGTACATATATTTTCGAAATTCGAAAATACATTGGATGTACCAGATAGTTCATATTTTTTAATTTAGAAGGTTCACCAACAAGTGTTACAATAATTCTTATTAATAATTGTATATATGTGAAAAAAAATAAGACCAATTGTACACTTAATTATAGGTAAAAACCACATACATTAAATATTTATCTATTAATAAAGACGTATAAAAAAAACTACACACCAGAAATCGTTGAAACTAAATTTCGTTGTTAGATTTTATGGTAATGTACATCATTTATATTTTTTTATTTTATCATCCCCCTAGTTTAGAAATTAGAGGGGGGGGGGGGACACCACAATTTTTTCAACTTTGGAAGTGTCTCTCGCGCAAACCAAAATTTTTGAGTTTCAGTTCAATGTATGGGGAACCCCAAAATATATTTTTTTTTCAGTTTCTTGTCAAAACCTAATAGCGGTTCACAGAATACATATACTTACAAAGTTTGAATAGTGGACGGACAGACAGACTTGACGAATCTATAAGAGTTTTTTGCCATTTGGCTACGGAACCCTAAAAAGTGCTAAGTTCTACCTCTCGACAACGGCTCCTTGCAAGAGCTTGTTGAGACTGACGTATATATAGAAGTCTCCAGCCTGAGAATTCAGCAATGTACTGTACTCTGGGTACAAAGAAA
>PQWD01000576.1:0-53742 GCA_019425675.1 Leucinodes orbonalis
TTCAGAAGAAATAATAAAATTAGATATAAGAGGTCAAGGTGTTCCTAAGTTTCCATTGCCCAGTGCCAAATAATATATGGGCCCCTCCAAAGGCAGCACTATCATAAATCCAAATATAGAGCCAATTCCAGTATTTCATAATCTTCTTTCGCCATTCTTAGTTGGCACTGGGGAAGCAATGAAAGTAGAAGAAGTGTTTGACTTTACGGAGCAGCAACCCAACATATCTTTTCTTTCTCAAATACTTAAACAACAGCTGATAAGTTTCTTGAAATATCTCCAGAAAAATCACTTGATATATTACAAGAAAAATCTCCGAAATATCACCTGAGAAATCTCTTGAGGATCCAGATCAATTGTTGAACTGTCACCTGATAAGTCACTTGAACTGTCTGTGGATAAAGATAGTCTTTCTAGTAGCAAAAGTGAACAAAAGACTTGTTAGTGGAGGAGTTGACTGTTGATGATGTCAAGGAGAAGGAACAGGATAAACAAGAGAACCCTTCAATGACTACTCAGCCCAAATCATTAGCGCCTGAGGAGACAATGTCATTAGTACATTGACCACTGACTACAAGACAATTTGTGAAGAATATCACGAGAAGGTATTCTTTACCCAACGCCTGTGTATCCCAGTCCTGCAATGCAAACTTGTCCTGCTTGTAACACATACAGCATGCAAAATATTTTCATTTTATAAAATGCATTATTTTTTATTTATTTGGAAGGTGCCTTTATGTAAATAATCTCAGTAATTAACATGTACAATCAAATTTTGTAAATAACCTTTTGACTTAAAAATGATTCATTACTATTTATATCAGTTAAAAAACGAACATAAATAGTAATAAATCAAAGTTAACAGTTCTATAGTTGATATTTAAAAGAAGCAACTATATTTGATAATCCACTATGTTCTGAATTCAAGCTTTTAAAAGTTGCAATAATATTTTGAACATTATTTTTGTTATCAAAGCAAAGTTTAGTTTTTTACCCACAATGGTTTTATAATTTTAGTTAACATGTGAATAAGTGATACTGATAACTTTATTTTTAAAAGTATATGCTGAAAGTGTTTCTACACACATAAATTATGAAATCTGAATCTTGGATTAATTCTAATATAATAAAGTTCTGTACAGAGAATTTCAGTATAAATATACCGGATGTTTTTTATATTATTCTGACCCGGATAATGATATGGAATACTTATTAAGTGTAATACAATGCATCAATGCATCTAGGTAGGTATTTTTTAAAATTTTGCATTTACATTTTATTGATACAAAAAAAAATTATATAACGCGTAGTGACCCTACTGCTTATGGGGCACTAACCAGTGAGCCCTTTGTCGGAAGCCGCCAGAATAATTCTGACAAGCGAATTAACGCATTCGCCATAAGCAGTAGGGTGACCACGCGTTTTAATTGTTATAGATTTTTTTGTATCAATTAAATGTAAATTAAAAAAAAAACTTCCTAGATGCATTGCATTACACTTAATAAGTATGCCAAATCATTCTCCGCTCGGAATAAAAAATCATCCGTCATCAAATTCAGTCTAAATTATTTTCTGAATAATTATTTGCCAAGCTTTAACATAAGATAATATTTAAGTTAAATATGTTATTTTTCTGTAAACTAATAAATATTAACAGATGTAATTAATGGTGTTTAATTAAGCAGTTAATAATTTTATATTGTCTTATAATTATAAGAGCTTTGTTTTTTACATTCTTTGCAAATCATTTGTCTAGATTTAATTTAGTGGCTGATATTATTATAACAATGCGCTTGCTGCATGATCTATCAATTGCAACTTTGCAATGTTTATTAGCTTGTCCATGTACCATGTGTATTGAATGCCTGTCTGTCCTTTCAGCTTGTGCACTTCGAAGACGCTATAACGAAACGCGATGAACTAATCGAAGAACTCACCGTCTCCTTACAGCGATCCGTGCGCGAACGCGACGAATTAAAACATGAGAACGACCACCTCACTAACGAGGTTTCGCATTTACAGCACTGGTCGGTGAGAGACCGTCATCAGATCATGACACTATCAAAGCCCAACTCTCCGACTTTATCAAGTACCAATCCATGGTAAAAGATGATAGCACAAAGTTTTACTCCGCCATAATGAGCGGAGGATCATCTATACAAAGCTCTAATGGGGAAAAAGACATGGACCATGAAGAGATTACTGTGAATTATTCAAAGTCCGATCTAAGATCTTCTGGGTCTTCTGAAGAGTTTAACACGGGATTCGAGAATAAATTGACGACCATATTGACTAAGTTTGATGAGTACATTGAAGAAAATTTGAGAAATCAATTGAGAGAGCGTATAATTCAAGCTTTTTGTGATGAGATTGGAAAAATGAAACTCGACTTTGACACAGAGGTCAAAGAGTTGGAAACTCAAGTGCATCAAGACAAGCAAGCATTCATAGTAGAAACTAGAAGGTTGAGAGAGCTGTTGGTTTCTGTGAAAGCTGGCAATGCTGATATAGATGCTCTGCGACAAGAACTTCTAATAAAACATGAAAAGGAAATGGAAAATTTAAGGATGTATTTCGAAAAGAAATGCTCAGATATGGAGAGAAGGTAAATTATACTATATATTTTTCAAAGTATGATATTGGGCAATAACTAATTTGTTTTCTTTTGTTAATGCATTCAAGGCCAAAAAGAAGGTAAGATTGATTTAATTAAAAAAAGCTTTATATTTTACGCGATACGCGATAGCGTAAGTAAAAAACTATCACATAAATCACCAAAAGATACTAACAGTTTATTCCGTCGTGGTTTGGTTGACACGTTAAGCAGTTGGCGCCCGGTGTTCCAGTTGCTAAACTAATATATGAATATTCGCATGTCGCGCAAGGAATAGAGGCGTAGACCGATCCCAAATCATATTGACCGATGACCTGGTTGAGACTACGATAGCAGATTGATGTTGACAGCTAGGGATCGATCCGCGTTGTAATAAAAAGTGGAGGCCTTCGATCAGTAGAGAACGTAATGATTAGGATTCTAGTTGATAGCACCCATAACCTAATACGTATTCTGCTTGCATGGTGGGTTACGGCTCCAACTTAGAGTATCCATAGTAGTATAGAGCACGCGCAACGAAGTGTGAACAGTAGGCACGGGTGAGAACAACACGATATTCCCGCCGGAAGCGCTTGTAGTCGTGGTTGAGAGCTATCAGTGTGCGTTTCTCTGGAGATATTTTTCATTTTTACGCTTTAAAATGGTCGAGTGTGTAATTCAATCGCCCAAAAACGTTAAAAGGAAACAAACAAAATTAAAATCGGTATATATACGGGTAGGCTCGTGCCCCTCGGTGGGGACGTTAAATGAGCTGATGATAAAGCTGGTTAATTGATTTGTTTTTAACTGACTTCTAAAAAGGAGGTTCTCAGTTTGACATGTTATTATATACGTATGTTTGTCCGCGATTATCTCGCGTTTGGCTGAAACGATTTTCATAAAATTATTTGTTTCATTCGAGTTTTCAGTGCCAAATAGTATAATTGTATGTGTGTTGTCAGTTACTCGGAGGAGGTTCGTCGCGGGTGCGCATGCGCGTCGCCGTCGGGGTCGGCGTGGTCGCTGGAGGCGGCGGACGCGGCCGGCGACCACGTGCGGCGACGGACCAGGAGCGCTCATCTACCCTCGCTCACTTTTGATGTAAGTTCTTTATTGTAGGTGTGATCTAACGATACCTGTCTGATGTCGATGAAACCAAGGGCTTTTTTCCTCCTGATATTGTGGTCAGAAACTTTAGCATATTTTTTTATGTCTATTCTTTATTTCTTTTATATATTTTTTTAGGAGCATTTTTATTTTTGCTTTCTTACTTTTTGTTACAGTTTTCACTATTATATTTCCTCGTTTTCGGTTTTGGATTTAACATATCTATTTTCAATACTAAAATATTTTACTTTTACATAATTGTTTCTTAATGTTTATTCTATCTTATTTTCAAGAATCAATTAGGGTTCCAGGTTCAATCTCCAGCAGTACAGCTTTGTGTACTCGTTTTTATATGTTAAATTTTTTAACAGGTACAGGACGGTCAGGAAGCTCACCTGATGGTAAGTGACAGTGACCATGACAGAGCGGTTTTGATGGAGACCAACAACTATGTTTGTATTGGTCTGGATTTTCTATGTTTACAAAAAGTGTATTTTTTATATACTAATCCTTGTTTAGTATCCATAGTACAATAAGCTTACTTCTATTGGGGTTAGATGGCGCTGTGTTCGGTGAATAATTTATTTCACTACTAAATATATCAGTGAATATTAATTTATTTACTACTTTAAAGGGAAAACTACTTTATAGGATTACTTGTTGCGACAACACTGCCTGTGAACTGTGATATTTTATTCTCGTGGGAATATCTCGTTTATTTTATTCATATACCCCCATTTTTAATACGAATAATACCTATGCCTGCATAGAGAGAAAATTGTGACCTTTAAACAATTCATCAACTAACGGAAGGCGCCCTCCGATCCGATGGACTGACTCCTTGTAAAAAGTGGCTGGTGGAGGTTGGACAGGCAAGTGGAGAGCTGGAATTCCGATTTACTCTTTTCATTGATGTCCAAAAAAAATAATAAAAGAAATGTCCAGAAGTGGACTGCAGTAGGTAGGGAGATATAGTGTGTCTGATTGAGTCGTAATTGTTTCAGTCCACACCCACGGAGCAGGCTGTGAAGCAGACGTGTAAGAAGTACGAGCAGCAGATTGAGGAGTTGAAGGCGGAACATCTGGCATACATCAATGATTTGCAGGCCAGGCACGCGGAGACGGTCGCCGCTTTGGAAGAACAGGTATGAACTTTTTTTAATCATCTGTAGGCAGACATTTGACTGCCATCTCACCTGATGGTAAGTGATGATGCGGCCTAAGATGGATGATGTCTGCCTAGAAACAGCCTATTCACTCTTGCCTTGAAGACGGCCAGGTTGTAATGATCGGGGAACTGGCACGTTTATTATACTTATTTTTTATTTTACGGCTTCGTACTGCAAAGGTGCTCGATGGCGTAGCTCTATGTCGAAGTTTGGTGTAAGTTAAGCAACTATCATAATGGTCAATCATCTGATGGGTGACCTAAAATATTAGTGAAGTAAATGATTATTATATGATCATTTTTTTCCAATTGTCACCAGATAACCCAGCTCAAAGCCCACATACAGACATCAGAGAACTCGGAAGGCAACGTGTCGCTGTATCAGCAGGACATTGACCTGGAACTAGAGAAGGTCAGTGTACACACATTGCATAACAACATACATTAATACATTTTATTCTTATACAGAAAATGCGGGTCATTCCATGTTGTAAGACAATGGATTTTAGTCATGTTAATTTACAGTGTAAATTTGCTTGCATTTTAGCTTTACTGTTCTCTCTAATTCCTATATTAAAAAACTAATATAAATGTATATAAAACACCATGATATCATATAATATAGTTATGTATGGTTGTGTGAATAATGAACTCGATTTGTTTTGATATCCTTATTAATGACCCCTATTCATTGATTGTGTAGAAATAATATTCTATTCTGGTTTTAGCATCGTATTCTGTAAACTTACTTTTGTACATATTCTATGTAATTATTCTTTTTCTACTGTATATTTTTCTAAATTCCAACTTGTGTACAGTCACGCCCACATAACAATTATGCTTTTTAAATAATTAAAACATGTACGACGCGACTGTACATTTTACTAATTTATTTGTTGTGATTATAACCTTTGCATGCAGGGGAGAGAGATTACATTTGTAACTGTCAGCTTAGGGTGGTGCGTTTGTGAGAAATTTCTTTAAAAATAAATGATAAAGTTAAAATAAATAATAGATGGGGAATATCTCTTAATTTTATGTAAATTATTATTCATTATTATTCAATTGATACCCATCATTCGATGTTAATAATACATTTTTGTTTTGTTATATTATGTATGTGACAAATAGATACTATAGGAAATGTTAATGTAAATAAAATATAGAATCTTATGTTTGAACAAGAAATATAGCTTTTACATAGCTAATCTCTTACCCACCTATTCTGCACTTACATATCACCCACATGGTTGGTTCAATAATGGGATTGAAATGGCGGCTGTATTATAATCTGCAAACATATCTCGAAGCTCTGCAATTTGAAAAAAAATTCTGAACCGGCGATAGGTAAAGCTTTCAGTTATAGTGTCAAATTAGAAGTCCATTTTAGGGTTATCTGGACTAATTAAACAGATATTGTACTGTCAAAACAAAGACCACCTTTGGAATGATAATGAGCTGTTCCGCGTGCGTGGTGGGGGTAATGGGGAGATTGACATCTTGAATTTTCTTTGTTATTAAAAGCCGTATCCTCAGCCTTTAACGACCTCAGAAAGCTATTAATTGTAAGTTTGTTACTACTCTAACTTTTTTAAAGTATTTTTCTAGCTTAATGATATTTTTAAAAGTCCTGAAATCACCGTACACCGTCTCTGGGCTGCAAAGCTTAAAAGAGTGACTATTGAGTTAGCCGGCTCTTCTCCAAGATCCTACTTATTCCGAACCGGTGGTAGACTCATTAGACATAAATAATAATAACAATTGACGATTTAAAAGTATCTGTAACAGATTTATTTGAATAAAGTTTTTTTCCTTCTTTCTTTCTTACAGTCCTGAATAGTCAACTGTTTTCTTTTAATGTGTTTCATGTCGACTGTATCCTGTTTGTATACCATAAATAGATATTATTTTCGAAAGTCGACATAAACTGTCATCGGCTCCTAACCTAAATGTGAACTGATATCAAGTAGACAGTAATACAGGCAGTCCATAAGATCTCATTATATCGGGTATGGTCCCCTGCATGCGGCATGCGACTAACGGCTCGTGTGTGCGCGGACAGGGCGCGCGCTGCGGCTGCCGGCTGGACCAGCTGCGGCTGGAGGTGGCCAACGACCTGCAGGAACAGATTAAGGTAAATACATGGCTTTTTATGGCGTTGTGTACAGTTTTCTAGGGGTTTGTACGTAAGGAATGACGGTAGAGTACCACCGAGTGTAAATAAATGGTGTTTAGTACGGTTTTTAGGGGTTTGTACGTAAGAAATGATGGTATACTACCGTTGAGTGTAAATAAATGGTGTTTTGTACGGTTTTTCGGGGTTTGTACGTAAGAAATGATGGTAGAGTATCGTTGAGTATAAATAAATGGTGTTTTGTACGGTTTTTTGGGGTTTGTACGTAAGGAATGATGGTACTCGTATAAATAAATATTAACGGCACACAGCGCCATCTAGCTACAAGCTAAGCGTGAAGCTTGTGCTGCGGGTACTCAACAACGGATAAATATACTTATTTTGTGAATATATATTATACATAGAAACACCCAGACCAAAACAAACAGACGTGTTCATACACAAATGCTTGTACTGCACGGAGATCGAACCCGGTACCCTGGTGTAGTAGCCCACATCTCAACCATTACACCAAATGGGTCGGTAATAATATAAGAGCACTTTTTCCATCTATTGGTTAAGACCCTTTTAATCTGGATCGCGTTGTGCTATCAAGCTGTAATTCGTATCAAATAAAACTTCTTAGTATTCTCTTAACTGCGTTATCAAGTCGTTTATGCCGCATTTACGATTATCGCTAAGAAATCAAATCTCTCTCTCTCTTCAGCCTATCACAGTCCACTGTTGGAGATAGGTCTCCCCCAAATATACAGGGTTTAAAACTCAAATAAAAATAAAGATAAAAAAACACGACGCAAGCCAAAGTAATCAACAAGTAAAACTTTCATCTTCATCTTAGCTGTACTACTATCCATTGCTATGACAGTTAATAGGTTTTTGTATAGGCATGCTCCTTCCTAGACAACCTCGTTGCACAACACGCACATAATCCATACAAATCAGTGTTGAACATTCAATGAAGATTTATTTCAGTTGATCGGAAAATGTAAATATGCTACCAGATCGATCGTAAAAACCTTTATGGTTTACTAAACTAACAAGCATCAGCATTTAACGAATATGAGGCGGAGAGATAGTTTATGAGTTTGCGCATACGCCACAGTTTTCAACGTGTAAAACAAATTGATAAAAATGGCGTTGTTAATACACAGTATCTTTATATGCCTATTTATTTCCTGTGCAATTTTTTGAACGATTGCAACTGACCAAACGTTGCAAAATATGATTGATTATCCAATAGGTACTTGTTAATCTAAGGCCCGTATTCTAGAACTAGACTCAAGCGTTGATCATAACTTGAATAGAGTTAGAAAGGCATAGGCTCTATACGATAAATAGCTCCATCCCTTTCTAACTCAACTTAAGTAAAGATCAACGTTGATGAGTCTCGTTTTGAATACGGGCCTTAAAGTATAATGGAAAGACAGCTTTCAGGCAATTCATCATAATTTTAGCTGAAAATAACTAAAAGTATGTCAATTAACGCTCGCAAGTCGTTCTCTAAACGTCATTCTTGAGTTTAGTGTGAAAAATTGCAATACTATTATAATGAGATTTTACACGCTTCAAACTCCCTAACCATTGGCCTGGAGAGATTTGGTACACCATTAATACTCGTCGCGAACACCGCACTTCCCGCCACAATGTGGAGCCGAAATAGAGCAAGTTCCTCTAGTCATCCGCCGTGGAACCAAGTTGGCGGAGCTTACTGCTTCCTGTTAGGACTAGGTGCAGTGCCGGCTATAATAAAGTGAAGTGAAGGAAAAAATATGACTATCAGTGATGAAATTAGTGTAGTTGAGGAGATAATGAAAGGAATGCCTGACCGATTCATTTACAATTTCCAAAGATTGTAAGTACAACAGAATTTGGAAGCATGTTGTGTTATATTCGTTTATTATATTAGGTAAATTTAAAAATATAATTTATCAATATGTAAATTTTTATAGCCCGAAATTATTTTAAATTTGTTTTCATTGTTTATAGCTTGTTATGATATGTCTTTCGATTCTTAATTCCTGAACTAATGAGTGGTAAAATTTTAACGTACTTTCACTTCACTAGACAAAGGATATTATTTGGGTAGCATGGATTTTATTAGCCCTAATTATAAATTACAAGTACTATGTATAGGTAGTAATTAACAAATAATTTCATTAAGGAAGTTTTGAATTATTGAATAAACTTTTATATTGTCTTTGGACAGTTTGTGTTGAGTTTTTTTGAATGTTAGTGTCTACACTTTTTATTATGTGCCTAGGTCTGCAGTATTAGATAATGTACTTACGTGTTAAAAAAATAAACTTTATATTTTCTATTACTTTGCTTTTGATGACATAAATCGATAAGAACTTTTTGAGTTTCTAAATTTTTTTTTGCTTTTTATAGTAGGATATTGGCTAAAAGTTCATGTACACCTATACATAACAATATCTGTAACAGGCATGACTTTTGCCAAATATAATTACACCGGAAACTAAAGTAACTTAAATATAAATATTATGAATTAGACGAGATTAAAACTTTTATCGTGCCGTGTACAGTGAAAGGTCATAGCCATTCTGAAATTACTGTCACAGTTTGGCGTTTAGCCAGGTGATAGAGGACATTTTTCGCGGCGATGCTGACCCCATTCTTTCGCTCCAAGCAGTCTGTGGGAGCGTCTTTTTTTGTCGTGTACGCATTTGTTTGTAATTGTTATTCATTTTAAATAAAGATGAGTTTTTTTTGCTGAGTGTTAGTCATCGAGTAAGAACGTTGACTGACTGATCAACCGAGCTTTTTTTTCTATCTGTCAATCTGATTTATTTCCATATATTTTCTATGGCATAAAGACTGACGACTCTGTGTTAGATTATCAACTGACGTTCTTTATATACTTTTATTTTTATTAAAAATGGAGGTTTCTCTACGTTGGTAATCACAACTATAGTTTGGGGTATTCAAATAATAATTTCTTTATAAGAGTTTCAGTTTTATTTTTGAACTAACTCAACACGCCAATTAAGTGTGGCTACTCTAATAAAGGGTTATTTTTATTGTAAGTGACGTTTGAAACAGTTGGCTAAGCAGCTGTTACCGTTTATTAGGATGTAAGAAATATTTGCACATCTCGTTAAAATAAATCCGGATTAGGCTCTAAGTTACTAAAGCCTTTATAATAGTTTTAAGCAAAATGCTATTAATGAATGTCTTATTTCATGGGTGTTGAGTATACTTATACATATAAAACAATACATAAAGACCCTGAAGTTTTTTTAAACATAAAAATAAGAGACAGCATACAATGACACTACAAACTTCAGACATCACTCGGTCAAACTCGAACACAAAATCTGGTCAGATTCTTCCGCGGGAAAGCATTTGTTTGAAATCATAAAGCGGGATATATATTTTTAGATAATTGGCTGAATTTCTTAATGAGTAATTAGCACTGTATTGTTATTCTGACAGGATAATGGGATGATTTACTAAATACCCAAACAATCGAACAAATTTGATTAACTAATGATTGTGTTTACTTCTTCATTGGACTGTTGTGAACCTGGGGCTATCATGCTTGATAAGGGTTTAGTCACGTCTGATTTTGTCCTCACTTCAGTCGGTTTTGTGTCTTCTGTGATTTATGCATTTGTTGTCGTGAATTTTGTGGTTCTCTCCAAGTTTAAGACATTCTAAGTGTTTGTTTCCATCTTGAGGTTACAGTTTGTTTGTATGACGTGCTTAGAGCTCAATTGGATTTGTTTGAAATGGGAGATTTGCTAGTAAGTTTTGTGATACTGTTGTGTTATTGTTGATTCCAATGTTATATTATCTAAACCTTTTTTTTTTTCTAAAAACTTATTGTAAGATCTAAATAAAGTTTTACAAAAACATACAGCGTTTGCCGCCTTGAATACGTATACGAAGGTAACTTTTTTAATTAGAAGGGTAGTAATCCTTTTCTCGTTTTATAATCAGAGGTTGTTTAGATCAGTTCAGTTATAAAATATGGTTTCAATTAAACGGAAATCTAAAAAGCGAAAAGTTTGCGGATAACGTTAAAATAAAAGTTTGATGCTCTTCAAATAACCAATTTAGTCAAAAGGTTTTGGCTATCGTAAGATTATCTTTATTAAAATACAAGCTTAGGCCCAAATAATCAATGTACAAGTAACCTTACATCTCTATTATGTAATTTCTTATGCATCTTAATGTGCCAGAGCACGAATGTTTGCGTGCTATATTGTATTGATAACAACTGAGTACCACCAATCTCATATGGCCCATTTAGATCAATACGGATTTATTTTTGTAAGCTTTTACTTCGGTAGTTGTTAATAGCCGACATCAGAAGTTTATACAATTTTGTTTTAATGTAAATAAACTAATGACTTTTCTCGTTGCTCTCGTTTGTGCTTTGGCTAGCTGTGGGGAGTTTAGGCCGCAACCTCAGATTGTAGCCGGGACCAAAACTGCTTTCCTAACGAAGAGTGCAATAAGTTGAGTTTTTGGGCAAATTGACTTCAGACCTTATCTCTTATCAGGAAAATGAGGTGTTTATTTTCGAATTATATATCTGAACTGTGAACTAAAGAGCATATTATATGTTATGTAATAAAATATAATATTTATCTATTAAAAATGAATAGCAATATGTCTTGATAAGTAGATAACTCAATAACGCCTGTACAAATATGAATAGCAAAATGTGACTCAAAAAACGATGAGTTTATGTGTTGTAAGAGTTTTTTTGTTTTTTATTGATTAAGAATAGTAGGTATGCATATTAAATCTCCATGACTTAAAGGAAACATAAGCTTACACATTCTAATCTTTGCAAAACAATGTTTGTCGGGTACGCAATTTATATATATACATCCAGACCAATACAGTAGATATGTTCATGGAACTTTTAGTGTAGTAGCCGGCGTACCAACCACTACAGTACATGGGTCGAATGTTATAACAAAGCTTGGTATCCTGCAGGTGCTGCTGTCGGACCCTGACGCGGAGGTGTCGAGTTGGCCCGTGGAGCTGGTGGCCTTGAGGGACAAGATACACGGTGACGCCGCCCGTCTGCAGCAGGAGAAAGAGGTAGGAAAAAAATATTTAAACATGAACGTATTAAAATATATGGAAGGAGTCTCACTAACGACAAAAATGAGTCGAAATCCGGCCAGTTTTTGTATAGAAAACCACAAAATATTAAGACATTTGACGCGCATCTGTCAACGGAGCCATAGATTATGATAGGAAAAAAAAGCATGCATTATGTTGTGAAATTATGCTGAAACCGCAGTGGACAAAAAATCCCGAAATTACGTACCATACGTAAATGAAAAACTCAATTACAAATGTTTAGTTTAAAATACTAAAATTAGTATAAAAAAAGTATTTGTCAAAATGACATCATAGACAACAGCTGTCATTTTGGGGTCATATTTTATGTATGAATGACAGTCCGTTCGTATTTTTTATACGCCACTAGATTAAATGAAAAACTTATAATTGAATGACATTTACTCTAATGTTTCGGGTACTGTTATGACTTACTGCTAGTTACTGTATGGACTGTTCCAAGTGGTTTGGTATGAAATGATAAACACATTTTCTTCCCTAAATTAATTAGTAGGAATTTTGTTAGCAAATGTTCTTTCTCAGTAATACAGCAAATAGCAATCATTTGCTTTGAATTATGTACTTCCATCACAGTTTTGATTTGCTTTTAGGTGCTAATAAAGTTAGCATATAAAATTCAACCATAAACTGGTTCAAATTGCAAGCGTATGCAGCAAGACTTAGTGCATACATTAGTTTATTAAATTATCAGAAACGTCTGCAGTAGCTAAATGAGAAGTGGCGGCTGTGTGACTTGTCATCGCGCTGTAAACAAACTTGTAATCCGGAAACTGGCTCCTCCCATTAGCTCCTTATGTCATTAATAAAGCGTTTAATTTAACCTCTTAAAATAAAAAACCGAATGACACATTTATAATATCTAACATTATTTAAGAGGCGTGTAACTTGAAAGTTAAATAATTTTGAATCCTAAAGGGCGCGCACGTATCTTTAAAAAATCACTCGCGATCTTCCCTCGCAGATTGGTTATGACTGTACTGATTGACTCATATTCAGTGTTAAGGCTGAGAGCCATCTGCGCTCGCCAATTGCCCGGTGAAGCTCTAAAGGCCATCTGAGGCCAACAACAGTTGTCAGTTCGAAAAAAATTAGACTCAGTACAGATTGTTCCGGGGCACATTAAACTGAAAGTCCTGTCTGCCTTATTGAGATACTATGAGTACCTAATGTTTATAGTTGTTTTGTTAGGCTTTGGAAAAGTTACAGGATTAACCTTACTTCCTTTTTTTGTATAGTGTAAGTTATAAGTAATTTAAGCATGATTAAAGGGCGGGAGAAAAAAAAGAACTTGAGATGCCCACGACACCTTATCGTTATACACGGATTATTCAAATACACGGTCTCCAACAGTTATTTCTATTATTATAAACAATAGAGGAATATTTATCTAACAGGGGTGTGTAATCTAGCTCGGCACATACGGATCCGGTTACAAATCTCCCCGGATCAGCAAGTTTCAGTGGCAGTGGGCTGGTCATGTATGTCGCAAACCCGATGTCCGTTGGTGCAGACGAGTTCTGGAGTGGAGACCGCGTCTTGACAAGCGTAGCGTAGGACGCCCTCCGGCCCGATGGACCGACGACTTGCGAAAGGTTGCTGGCGGAGGCTGGACTGGGATATCTGGCGCGGAATTGGGGTGACTTATGTCGAGAAGTTGACTGCGATAGATTTAGTGTTTGAGTTTTAAAATATCGTTAATACGTTTGTCGTGAACAATAGCGGAGCTTGTTGACTGTGGCGCCTGTGGTATCGATGGGACGTCTATAAATACAAAGCCACCCTCGGATTCCCCGCGCATGAGTGGTACGCCTCGCTGCTCGCTCGTAAACGGCTAACAATCCTGGTAATTGCTTTTTACAAATGTCCTTACACAATTTTAGACACGAATCTGAGAAAGCGGAGTTCTTGGATTCTATCGCACGATGTTAATTAGAAATCTATAGCTTTATAAGCTTACTGAATTTGGCTTGATTCCTATATGTTTGAAAGTCTACAATAAAAGCTTTATAATTTGTGTCCATATTTCGAAGAATAAGGGTTGAAAGTGCGATATTACACTATTTAAACCCATTTCAAAGGATTAAAACGTAAACTTAACTTCCTCTGCAAATAAGTACAGACTAAAAAATACAAACTGAACATTTAAATACCGTAGGATGAATAGAATCTAAACATAAAATAAATCTGAGATAAAATCCATTCCATGAGTCGGTTACATTTATAAATTTATAATATCTTATTTGGCTAGGTTTAATTTGTAATGTTTATTTACATAAACTAAGGTATAAGTTTGTCGACGCATCGATGTGGAGCGCGGCGCGGGTGACTGAACCGCGGTTCTAATTATACCGTAACATTTATTTACTATGCGCCCGCGCATGCTGAATTGTCTGTGCCCAAATCAAATGTCACACGACTGCACTCTGCATTTACCTGGTTTAAGTTAATACATCCAAATGTGCTATATATTAATGTCGTCATTTGAAAGAATCGGGGGGCACTGTAGTGTCCCCGCCAAATCTAACATTGTCCTATTTCGATGGAGAGCAAAGCGATTCTGTGGTATCTGTTTTTAATTGTAATTTTCATTTGCGATGACCCTTTCGGAAGGGTGACGCGATTGTTGGTTTTCCCTCCTATTATAAAAAGCTAGACGAAAGTTATTATTATGCGTCTTTGAGATTGTAGTTTTTTATTTATTTAAAATACCCATAAAATTAAGTTTTTATATATTTTTAGAATATGTGATATCTTTATTTGTAAATTAATTTATATTTTTTTCTATGATCCCTTATTGAGTACAGCTTATACAATAAGGACATGTCAGTTATCATATAACAGCTAGCCTTTTTATCCCCTATTTATGCTTTAATTGAAACATCTTATAAGAAAAAAAAATAAGCAACTTATATCTAACGATAAGCTTCATTTACTAGTAATTACAAGTAACAATAAATCAATGATGCACCCCAGAGGAAACAATAACTAATACGCATGATGACCGTAATGAATGGCTGTCGCCGAGCGCCACCGCGGTTGAGGAAGTGCGCGTGCGCAGCTGCACGCTACAGCTTGTTATCTCATTAGTTGACATTTACTTGTGACTGCACAGATTGTTTGTAGAAATGCTTAGTTCCTTGAACTGTACTATTGAACTGTATAACTGATAATTGTGATGTATTAATGATATATTGATAAACCTGCAGATCACGAGATAATATAAATTTACTCTATTTCAAATACAATTACCGTCACCGACTTATATACGTAAATGTTCTTTGCCATGAATATTTTATAATTTTAAACAGAATACAGCACTTAATCTTTGGCGACCAGCGCTTGCTGCCGTTTGACCTAATTGCTGATTGCAGAGTAACATTTTACAGTATCAAATATCTATATATAATTTAATGGAATAATATATGTACGTTTTTATAATCCATACAGCAGATCTCTTAATTTCTAAATAACAATCAGTACCTTCATCAAATGCATTGCATACTGTGGCATCCCTAAAAATCACTATCATATTAAATACTATTATCTGCCAATTTTGTACAAAATCTTTGAAAACATAGACGATCAAACGTCAAGAACGGTACTACGAGTACAGACAAAAAAATCATTAGTATACATAAGTCCTACTTATGTAGTAAATCCTTTTGAACGTTAAGGGATGCCTAGACTTGTAAAGTCATCCTAGGATATATTTAATTGTTTGTGCATTATGAACTAAACAGCCTTACAAACCAATTCAACTTATGCAACAAATATTATTTAGTACATAATCGGATGCAGCACCAGGGGTATGTGCACACATTATAATTTATTAAGACAGCACCAACAAGGCGAGCTTAATAAAATTGCACCATCCTATATCTCCACTATTAAACTAAGGGGAGGCCCTAATTACTTCCATGCGTATCCTAAGCAGTTTTCATATATTGGCTTAGCCGCCACCTTAATAATAATTAATTAATTGAATTGCATAATTCATCGTTCAACAGAATATGGCAATTTCCTACATTATATCAAACAGAAGGCCAATCGTCTATTTATATTTGGCTAAAAATTAGTTCATCTATGAATGCAATCTACGTACATAAATGAAGAGGTACAATTAAACTATTGCACTAAATACCACTTGAGTAAATGCGATAGTTATTGGGTCGTGATCACGTAATATACAGAAACACATTCCGGTTTATTTTGATATATCGCTTATCAGTGGGCTTGGAGCGGTGCATTAGATTGGGTCATGTCAAATAACATCTGGGTACGAACGTCGAAGATACTTGGGCTTGTGATATTACATTCCGTGGTATATACTAGGAATGTATTTTATATTTTGTACGATTTGACATAAATTATATAATAATAGAGAATAGAGAGCGTCGGTGGCTCAGTGGTGTGGACTGTCCCCTTCCTACCGGGAGGTCTGAGGTTCAAATCCCGATACGTACCAATGTATTTTCGAATTTTCAAAAAATATATGTACGTTATCCGACGCTCTTACGGTGAAGGAAAACATCGTGAGGAAACCTTCATGCACGCCTGCGAAGAGATTCGAAGGTTCTGTGTGAAGTCGTCCAATCCGCACTGGGCCCGCGTGGACGACTAAGGCCTAATCACCCTATACGGGTAGGCTCGTGCCCCGGTGGGGACGTTTAATGAGCTGATGATGATATAATAATAATTCTTGACATCACGATTTAAATTTAACTTATGATATATATGACATGTTATATTTGATATGAATGCTTTAAAATGTTAACGACATTATTTATGTAAAAATTATTACAACTAGTTGTATACATTTTTATACATTTTACAAAATTTTATTTTAGTTGTATACATTTTTACAAAATTTTTGCACGTCGAATTATCGCCTTTATATTGGAATTGTTTTAAATGAACACCAAAATTAACCATATTCTTCCAAATAATGATTTATATTTATTATTTCTGTTAGCTGACTACTGGTTGGCCATATATGGCCTTTAAAACTTCTACCAGTAATCCGGTTGTTGACATCTTTAATTGACGTACTTTTTATGAACTGTTAAAAAGGAACGTTTCTATATATTTTGTATGAGATAAGTGATATGTGGAAGCTGGATGAGAATAGCGGAGGACTGGGATATCTGGCGCAAAATGGGGGACACCTATGTCCTGCAATGGACTGCAATAGTTTGAAGAGAGAAAGTGATATGTGACGTCATTGCTCACTATCATCAGTTGATCAATTGATTTATTTGGTCTCAGTATATTTAAAACTAGCTTTTGCGTGCGTCTTCGTCCGCGTGGAATAGTTACTTTGGCCTAACGCTCTCTTTAACCCGCTACTTCGTTTATATAGGTTAGTTAAAACTGCGATATCTCATAAGATATTCATTTAAATTGAATGATGTAAAGGGCAATTTTGTTTAAAATGAAATACTTGTGATAAATAATGTATTTGTTTGGATAAGGATTGATAGCATATTTATGAAAATAGCTTCGCAAAATGATGCATTATTTTAGAAATTTTTTTTTAGCAAAAAATATGTTATAGTGAGCTAACCTTAAAATATAGACATGCTGTCGCGGACTTTTTGGTAGACTTTAAAACGGTAACAATACTCTCAATACATGACTTTTGCGAACTTTAACCGTTACGCAGCGTACGCAGCGGAATCTCCAAGTAAGAAATTTTCCCCCGGATTTGTAACATTCTTCATTGCTGCTCCGCTTCTATTACTTGTAGCGTGATGATATATAGCTATAGCCTTCTCGATAAATGAGCTATCTAATACTGAAAGAATTTTTCAAATCGGTCCAGTAGTTCCTGAGATTAGCGCGTTCAAACAAACAAACTCTTCAGCTTTTTAAATATTAGTATAGATACCAATATTGCAAATGAACAAAAGTGATCAATGAAACGACATATATATTTTTTAATTTTATAAAAATAACGCATCGTATTTTGTTGTGTATGGTGGAAACTACCAGATTGGCGAGACTGTAAGCTTTTAGATTGCAAATATCTCAAATATGATACATTGTGTAGTCAGACTGTTTGAGAAATTTATCACATTTCAATTTTATGTGACATTTCGTAAAAAATACCTTCTTTATATTTTCAAAAACATTAGTTCTCGTGTTGGTTTACGGTCTATTATCCTCGTAGTAATGCGTGATGGAAGGCATGTGCTATGCATTAGGGCGATTTATGCAATAATTGGATAGGAAATAAGGACACACCTGTTGGAAACATTCCTTGCATTAGTATATAAGCATTGTTATAATTCACGATCAGGAAGATCTTTGTTTCACGTTGTTCGAGAAAGCTATACAGACTCGATAAATTCGAACATCATCGCATGTCGCCAGGCGAGTGCCAGCAGTACCCATATATCTTGTGAATAAATTGTACTAAGCGATGTACGTCACGGTGTAATTTATTCTATGAGCGAATCTTTTGGTGACTATTTTCATACGGAGTGCTTTTTGGAACAGAACAATACATTGTAATACTTTGCAGAGGATCTTAAAACGTTAAATGTGTATAAAGTTGTTGAATGAATTATCAAAAGTCTTGATGAATTATCCCTCCATCAGTGTACATCAAATGTTTAAAAGTCCTCATAAAAAAGAGTACAGCACAATTACGAATATTATCGTAGGAAAATGTGATCTGGCTTGGTAGATATTGTTGTTTATTTTATACGATAATCGTTGTTGCAGCTGCAGTCGAATTTAATAGCTTCACTAGGCAATTAACGAGTATAGGGCTTTAAGCCTTAATTATTACAACGAAGACTTTACGCAGTGAGGTTGGGCTCAGCTTAGGTATGGTAGTTATAGATAGCCTACCCATCCTGGTAGGCTAATATTTGGACACAAAAGTGGTCCAGTAAACGCGCCATTTGCACTAATACGGCCTTATTACAAAAAAGTGATTTAGAACTGGTTTAAACCTGGACTAACTGATCTTGTATTGTTACGGTATTAAAGTTAATACCAGGCTTAAAATGTGATCTTATTACAAAACGTAGACCAATCATTGACTAGGTAAACCAAAGATAGTCCCTGTTCTAAGTTTTCGTTCATTCTTTATAATGACTTCGTTCAGTACGACATTCCGTTTCTCTTAACGTTGCAATCAACTTTGTACTTTTGAGGCTAAATATATTTAAAAATAAACAACAAATTTTAAAGCAATATTTCTTCTTTTAAGTTCCAATCCGTCAAACAAGTTATAGTTTTGTTTAAAATAATGATATATTTTTATTGATTCCTATGACACGAAGCGTAGTTAGCGCGTAATTTGAAAAGTAATTGACTGTCAAGAAGAGCTCTATTGTTCCTATAAAATACCATGCAAATAAATAAAGGAATTATTGTTATATTGTGTTAATAATGTTGTACTGACTCGAAGTATTACTATTTTGTGACTCTGTATGAGAAGTCGTGGGTTAAAATTGTGAAAATAAGTCGGAAACAGCAGAAAAAAAGTAAGATGAAAATTCGAGGTCTAAAGAAAAAGCAATGATATTCTCTATATTTCATCATTGAGAAACAGCAGTAAAATATTGTGTAACTACAAGCGATGCAAAGTTCCATTTCACTGCAATTTTGATAAACAATCACAAAAAATTACATAATTGTATTAAAAACTGAAGAGTGGAAGAATATATCAATGAAGTAAGTTTTATATATACTTATTGCTTTTACCTATCAGGTAGTGAAACATATGATTTCTTTATAATTTAAATGCAATTGAAGTTCAATATATTTCACAATAGTAAATGTACATTGACTCAAGTCTTGATTTTTTTACATAATGTAGTAAACTCGAATTGGATCTTGTATTAAATATTAAAGTATAGAATTCAAACATATTTAATATAACAGATTTGAAACATGTAATAAACGTAAATTATCTTTAATTGTAGATTCCACTTATCATGGTGGCTAAAGCAAAACATATGTTTGTAGACTGGCCATTATGAAGGAACTAAGGAATACATTTGTTAAATGAGTTAATTCCAGTATCAACTGGATATAAAAAGCAAGGTGAATAGTCAAATAAAATGAAAGTAAAAACTTGGGATGAAATATTATATTTTATGTAACACAAATATAGTAGGGGTACAGAGAGACCCAAAATTAAAATGATAATAAACAATACAATTGTTTATATGTATATAGAAATTATCTAATAACTTTGACAAGCATTCTTAAAAAATCATACTTTCTTGCCCCATACCAACTTTACATACTTATATCACTATTGTTTTTAAAATCACATTTTTTTTCAGTAATGAGTTCAAGAAAAGGCAGCTTGAAATGGTGGAAGTGGAGTGGAACTGATGTTAAATGTTAAAATTGATTTAATTTTAATTAGAAATAGTATTGTTATAAATGTTATAATGTGACAAAAAAGATTATTAAATAAAATGTTGGAATAAAAATGTTTTGTTATTTATAAATATTGATGTATCAGCAAAGAAAAAATAAACAAGTCTCATGTAATATCCTTTTCTTTTATTAAATATCAGACTACATCAGCATACATTTTCATCTCCGATATGAGCACAGTTATTGCACCATTTACATTTTTAAAAATACAATACCGTTGTATTTCTTGTTTTTTTTTTCAGTTCCTTTCTGTCCATTTAAAGTGACACGTTTTTTGCCACTATTTCCATATCTTACTGATCAGTTGTACTATAAAGCACGCCATGTACCTATATCGGCTGCATCATCATGAATCTAATGAAAATTAAGCAAATATTTAAATTTCTAGATAAACTGACATGTATTCAATTACTTTATGGCGAGCCCATTTGGGTATCAAAGGCCATTCATGGGAGTCTTTGGTGAAATGGTCATGTAAAACATCAACAATTGTTTTGGCAAAACGTTTCGTAATTCTTTAATATGGCGCTGCACGTAATTCAAATTCAATACGCCGAGAGGTCTTTATATACCTTAATCTTAAAAACCATTAAATCGACATAATTGATGATCGTAAACTAAATACAATGTTACAAAAAATCGAAGTATAACCTCAAAACAAAGTTAGTCCACTGTTAAACTAGGTGTCACACGGGTTTAAATTTAGCACCACAGATAGTCCGAACCTAAGCGTTAAACCTCATTTTGTAATAAGGATTTTTTTAGTCCATGGCTTAAACCAAGTTTAATCCCAGTACTACATTTAGTCCACGTTTTGGAATAAGGCGGATAGAAACTATTCCACCCACCAGAAGGCCGGTGACAGCCCATGGCGGGGTGAACCTCGCTTATCGGTTTGTGGTGGTAACAGCTACGTCGGTCGAAACCACGCTCATTAATAGGATGCACCACGAGCTGATGTGGTTGGCTTCCAAACTTAAATTATATGAACCCCATCATCACAAACACGTGTGTAATGGTGTGTAAATTACATGAATAAACTAGGCTATAAAATCCTGTGCGTAAACCGTAAACTATAAGCATAACGGTGGTAATAACGTTTATTACGATAACTATTCTACACACGTTGCGATGTTTACGGGCGCGTTTGGCGGGAGCGCGACGCGTGCGCCCGGGCTTCCTAGTTGCATCCAATATGGCGGGTGTTTCCGCATTTTCAGGTTTTGGGGAAACGTTATTTTTGGTTTACATATGCATATGACTCATAAGTTAGCTAGGCATAGGCTTTTTGGCATTTTTTTGTTCTAAATAGTAAACCGAGGGTATATAATTATGAATTAATTACTATTTGCTAAAAGACCAAGTCAGAAGTAAATATTACTGCCCGGGGATCGAACCTTGGTGTAGTAGACGGCTCAACTATTACACCAAATGGGTCAAATAACTAATTTAAACAATCATGGCAATATTTGTTAAGTCTTAAATCACGTTTCGATTTAGGTTTTTAAATTTACATTTAATTTCTACTTAGGAATTGTGTACCTTTTTAAAGTCCAAGTATACTTCATCTCGGTGAGGTTTGTTGGTAACTAGAGTGATGGATTTGACGCAATGAAAAAACTATTTTTCTATTTTTGTCCTTATATGACATCAATCATTTACAATTGCGGTTTCATATTGAAAGTAATTCACTAAGTAAGGAAAATATTATTATTATATTATAATTTGAATGCGCCACATATTTTGTAGATAGCTAAATAAGGATTTGGGTACATACATATATCGCTCACATAGAATGTTAGTTGTCTCCATTCTACATTTGCGAGATTCTGTTTTTGCCCTCCTGTTTAAGTTACCTATGATAATAATAACAATTGACGATTCAAAAGTATCTGTAACAGATTAATTTGAATAAATTTTTTCTTTCTTTTTTTCTTAAATATTATTGATATAGGGGGCAGATACATGAGGTCGGTCAAATTCGTAATACTTCCTCATTTTTATTATGTATATCGTTTTAATGACTTAGATAATTTTCAAATTAGTTAACACATTGATATATCGTAATAATATTTTTTATAATAAAATTTATACACAAATTGTAGGTCAGTCAGTAGCCAAATTCATGGAAAATAATAATTGATAGCAGGACATGCTATATGCAATCTTTTTTAAAATTTTAGTGTTGTTAGAAAATTAATTATAAAAAAAAACTAAATATGCTATTGGCATATTTTAAAGGCATTAAACTCAAGAACATGCGGTAAACATGAAGAGGGAGAGTTGATTACCGCATGATTCATGTCGTAGAAAGGAAGCATTATCCTTTTAATCATACGGCGCTAGCCGATGAAACAAAACAGTGGCCCCTTCACTGCGGCATCTGGTTAGCTCAATCGAATACATTCACTCAAATCACGGGAACCTAATATGTGTGAAGTTAGATAACCCTTAGGTTTTAGGGCTGTTTGCCTCTTAAAAGTGCTGTGGAAATATAATTAAGACACATGGCCAAGTTCAATGAATTGGGTCAATACAAATTGTTATGTACTGAAAATAATCGAGTTGTTTCACGCAGGTTTTAGTATGAGTCCGTGTTTCGGTCGAGCTGGCATATTATAAACAGCCAATCATGTCGGTATACCAAACGTTGTCTCGGGCCCAGTGCGGTATTGATGGATGATAATAACGTTTATCGGTTGTTGGTCTGCTTCAATGCCGCTCTGTCATGGCCGGCGTATCCTGACCGTCCTGTACATTTTTAACTAAAAAACTTACTATCACAGTGACATCTTCCGTTTATGATGTAGAATATATAATATAATAGATTTCAGTATTTGAGGTAATATAACTATGATAATAAAGACATTCATAGAAGGATTTCTTTGATTTTTCTATAATTTTATGATAAGTAAGGGTTTAATATTTATTTTAATTTTCTACGAGAAATCTGGGAAGTGTATTTTTAATTTACCGTCATTAAATCTAATAGGCTATGAATCTAAAGTAGTGTAGCATGACCCAGTGCTCCCCATTCGCTCCCCTAATGCCGCGGTCCTCCTAATGTTTTGGTAGTTTTATTAGACAGGATGTTAGCGGTTATATTTAGTATACGTCGTGGAACCGCTGCTTCAGGATCACCAAAGTTTGCGATAAAAAGTTACAGGGATGTCAGATTACTATTACTACTTTATCTTCTAAGATCAAAATTTTAAATAAAACCAATGTTATAAAACTGAAAGTGTGTATGTTCCTAACTTCTTCCCGTCTAAACGGTTAAAGCGATTTAAAAAAAAACTATGGAGTTAGTTGACACCCTGGATTAACAAAAAGGCTACGTTTTACTGCGGTAAAATACCAAGGAAGGAACGGCTAGTATAAAATATTTACTACGGCCCCTTATATTCTTTCAAAGATAAAATTACAAGATTACGTCACGGCCGCTAAGATTTTGTATGAATCAGGAATTGTAACTGCACATCAACAAATCCAAAAATATATGGGACTGCCCAATGCGAGACAGCCCTACTGAAATAGCCAACTCGGGGGGACGCTGTATCCGCGTCAGTAATTATAGCTTTGATTCCATGTAAAGCCCGGGCGAACTGTCTCGCGATTGGCCTTTTCGCTTTATTTTTGTGTCTGCCATTATTTCAGTCTTTTTACTGCATTTAATTTGGAAAATAACCGGTAACTTTAAAAACAGAAAGATCGTTATTTAGTAAGCTCTCGATGAATTGATGGGCAAAAATTCTGTTGAACACCACATACGAGCATTTATAATCTCGTCTGCCGTGATGTCTTAAGTCTGGTTGCGCGTTGGATAGGCCTTTTCACTAATGGAACTGACTACTGCTGTTGACCGCGGATGGTCTTTGAATTCACAGACCTAGTAGCTCACAGATTAAGGGTGAGATAGAAACCGTGGCTTAAAATATTTATATCACCCTACATTTTTAAGTCACAAGTCCCCAATGAACTGATCCTTAAAGGGATATTCCTAGTGCAGTCGTTAACAGGTGAATATTTATGACATTGTTTGTTATAAAACATTTCACAAAAATTAAATCGCTTTAAGCGTCAATACACAACTTGCCAAGTAGGTTACGGTCAAATTGTAAGCTGCTATTTATGATATTTCGAAATGTGTATAAATAAAAAAATATGCAAATAAAAACGTGTCTTTTGATTGGTCAATTATCGCATTAAGTAAATTTTAATGGTAACTTTTTTTGGTTAGTTGTAAGTTCAGTCACCCAGCATGGGTGTAAGCCGGGACGCATCTCCCCGCCCTCGTAAACAACGTCCCGCCAGTGCGCCGGGAGTGGTCGGCCGCTGCGTACGCGCCGACACGTGTGACGTACGCGCGCGCTTTTTGCGAACCCGCGAACTTTGTGACGTAACGTGACCGTTATCAAGCTTGCTGTGCCATTGGTCGGCTAATCAGAGATGTGATCTTACCGTTTTTAATTTGAGCATTAGATTCTCACAAACGTGTTGTATTTTTTTGTGTAATGTGACATATATAGTCTGTTCGCGAATGGTTATTTGCAAATTTACGTCATCGTATGAGAATGCATTATTATTGTACTTATTAAAATGGTACCGGCACTTACCGTTGTTATTATTAAAGAAAATAAACATTCCACCCGAAATAAATGTTTACAACCGCTATCGCCTCACTTTCCCACAGTGTTTACGAAACTTACAAAAATACAATTTTGTCAATGAACTCACTTCGTTACGAAGGTTCCCCTCCGTTCAGTACAATAGCGGTATTGAACGTGTCGTTTAATAAATATTAATAGTCGATCACAACCATCGACTCTAGTTAATATTTGAATATGTTTATTTAATTTGAATTGTCCACTTGTTGTGTGGTTTTTATTGACTTATCGATTCTAATGGTCAAATAATAGCAGCTGCTTAATAGCTTAAAAGTCACCATATGCTTTCTATGAAGTTATAATAAGTACGGTTAGCATAACAAGGAGATTATTTTAAATATCTGACGGGAATGATTGAAATGAAAGCATGCTTAAGAAATTGCAAAAGTACTGTTTATATAGAGGAACGATTTATTTTCTTGTTTGCATTGAATGGGCTCCGAAACTACTGGACTAATTTATAAATTCTTTAACCATTGCAATTCTACGGATGACATAAGGTATATCATATGTATGATAAATGAGATTCCTTTTAAAACTTCAAATAGGTACTCGAAATTAGTATTCAGTATTCGTTTGGGGCAATATCGCTTATAATAAGGGATAACAGTTTATGTTCTTAGGACTAAACTGTAATAGTGAAATGTAGTCTAGCTGCTGCATTATTTGCTGACTGTATAATATGTATGAGTACATGTGTTTTGTTTTAACTTTTGTGAATTGACCTCAGTCTTAATGGTTTATAACGGAACATCATTTTGATATTTTATTCATAATATATTTTAGTCGATGTATATCATCATCAGCTCATTAAACGTCCCACGAGGGCACGAGACCTACCCGTATAGGGTGATTAGGCCTTAGTCGTCCACGCGGGCCCAGTGCGGGTTGGTCAACTTCACACACAACCTTCAAATCTCTTCGCAGGCGTGCGTGAAGGTTTCCTCACGATGTCTTCAGTCCATGTATGTGTTACATGTTCTATTTGAAATTGAAGGAAGGTCGAGATTGTTCTCGAAATATGTTTAGTGATATGAATGCAATAAGGCCAGTAACATTATTTATGCCCACGTCACGATGACGCATGAGCTTGCGATAAGTTGCCCTGTATTTTTATTCATCTGATTCTTCCTTTGTTTTTATCTAACCAAACGCTTTAGTGTTTTGCTGTTGTTAGTATTGTACTCAAAAAATCATAGTATCCGAAATCGTTATTATTTTTTTTACATATTCTAGACAATCAAAGGGGTGCGAGTTGAGGATCTTATTATTTTTAATACGAGAGCGTTCTTTATAATAATTGTTCTATTGGGTTTAATAACTTAACTATTATGTTGCCTTAGATGAAAATACATATTTCATTAGGGTCCACAGTTGATTCGAAGAAAGTTGATTTGCCTTGGTATCCTGATACTTTGTTATCTAATAAGAATTACTAACTAGGAATGTTTGCATATAAATTATTGAACTTACGTCAGTACAAATTAGCATTTAAAACACAAACATTGGCAGGATGGTATAGTAAAGGGTCACACAGAATTGCATTTAGCGGGGAGATAGTTTGACACTGTCATATCAATAAATAATGTGGGAGGGCATTAATGTCTATTGACGATTTATATCTCTTTGCTCACATGTGTTTGTTGAGGAGGGTGACAATTGTTTGACTTTACGTTCATTATTTATTTACTATTACATTTAATGAAACTTGTAAATCAAACATAGACAAAAATTGGTCAAAATGAAATCCATAATATATGTGTAGCATAGGCATATACAAATATTTTAATGGCAACAGTTAAAAGAAATATAATAAAAGTAAACAATAATTAATGAAATATAAGAGCTGGATTGTGGTAGCTAATTGAATAATAATTGTAGAAACTCTAATTTGTCAAATCGCCTTTAGAGGCAAAGAACAAATTGAAACAATGCAAAAGCCATGACGTGCTCACTAAGTCACGTTCTGTAGGCAAGCATTTTGGTGAAATGCGGACTAACTACGACTATAAATCAATCAAATATTTTTAATCAGTTTAGGTCCATAAAGAACACTATAAATGTCAAATGCACTGTATCAATTATACAATCCAAGTCGAAGCATCGTAATAATATTACCTTAATCGTAGTCCACATCTTCACACTCAATTCGTCAGTCAATACTATACAACCGCGTAGAAAGAAAGAAACTAAAATATCTTGAGCTTCTTTCCATAATTCGTAACTACTCAATGACCTTTTCATTAGCTCCCTCGACTCGTAGAGTAAGAGTGACAAAGATCTGCTAAATCTTCCTCTCGAGTATGTTGAAGTGCACTCGTCAGTAAAATCAGCTCT
The DNA here is from genome assembly GCA_019425675.1 of Leucinodes orbonalis. NCBI lineage: Eukaryota > Metazoa > Arthropoda > Insecta > Lepidoptera > Crambidae > Leucinodes > Leucinodes orbonalis. The sequence goes on from PQWD01000576.1 coordinate 27,531, forward strand.
CACGGTCCCCAACCGTGGAACGGTACAATCCTTAACTACTTGTCATACGGTCTACATGTGTGCCATATGTTTTAAACACGTGCTTTTGTATTTTTTTCCATATTTATCCAACGACTAACTGGCAGCTGGGTTTGTTTTGTTTCTATTAACGAATGCGGGGTAGTCTTGTTTAGTAATGGTGCAGAAACTACCGACATGTAAACCGTAACTATTGACCTTGTTAGAAATAAAGACATATTTACCAAGTTTTCTATGTTTTTGTTGAGTTACTAAATAACTGATGAATATTTTAATGGTGATTACAATACAATATACAATAAATACTGAAACAGGTAATTCGATAGTTAAATGTTTGCAAATAACTTATTTATCGTATAAAAAGTCTTAGCAACGGTAGGTACTCAGAATTAGTCTTGAGGGTTGACCTCTAGGTTTCACAATTGATAATTTGTGGTATGGTGCTTCTAGCAGTGATTTCCAAATTTAAATTATTTAGCACTTGATGGATATAATGTGCAAAATAGTTGTGTGGTTTGTAATGTACTCATACAGTGGACTTTGAAATTATTGGTGTTTAAAATGTGACGACCCACCCAAATCATGGTGATACTGAGGAGGTTCATGGTATGTTTATATGAGTGTAATATGTAAGATATTTAAAAAATGTAGAATGTATTTATTATTTTATTATATTTATATGAATATATATCAGTATTTAGCATGTTATTGTAAAGTATAATCCCACCAAAATATCCTATAAAAACTAGCCAAGTCTCGATGGAGCTGCTTGATTATCTCTAAAAAGTAATGAAATCAAGACAAAGACGTGCCAAGTATAGGTTGCTTACTGCGATTACGTTATTATTATGGTTAATGTGTGTGACTTGGCCGTTGAACATTATACGTTAGTGGCTTTATCAAGCCTACAATCGACGGGTGATTGAATTACCGTTTTTCAAGTGGCCGAAAATTGGGGCAGATTCAACTCCGTTTCATCATCAGCTCATTAAACGTCCCCACCGAGGGGCACGAGCCTACCCGTATAGGTGATTAGGCCTTAGTCGTCCACGCGGGCCCAGTGCGGATTGGACGACTTCACCACACAACCTTCGAATCTCTTCGCAGGCGTGCATGAAGGTTTCATCACGATGTTTTCCTTCACCGTAAGAGCGTCGGATAACGTACATATGTTTTCGAAAATTCGAAAACACATTGGTACGTGTCGGGATTGAACCTCAGTCCTCCCGGTAGGAAGGCGACAATCCGCACCATTGAGCCACCGACGCTCAAACTCCGTTTGTGCTTTGCATAAAAGAGTAACAATATCTATTCAGTCTTAAAAACTTTGATGTTTTTAATTTTAGTAGGAGTCAGTAATGTTTTACGTCACAGTGACATAATTATGTTTTACCGTGAAATGTGACTGGTTACACCAGTCATATTTTTATATGAATTACAGTTCATTGTACATGGAAAGTGTGTACCTCATTTGTCTTGCGTCCTAGATTTTATAGCTCCACTATGCTAACCAATAAACTATTGACCATTTCGTTGAAACTTCATCTATATGTTTTAGTTTTATGACAAAAATTGCAGTAAAAGACAATCCAATAATAGTAAGTGGTAACTCTCCAACTGCATTATTAAAGTTTTGAGTAGGTACTCATATAGGTATAACAAATTTCGACATAAAAGTAAATGCTTCCTTTTATTTGTTGTGCAGTTGTCAAGCTTGCGTGACGAGCTGTCAGGCGGCGAGGACAAATGGCGGCAGCGACGCAACCTCAGCTTCGATCAGAATCGCCACCTCGAGGAGGTCACTAAGGAAAGGTGAGACGAGAACGAGGAATTACTTTTGCCATCGTTTCAGTCTATATCATCATCGTAAGTCTAAGGAAACGAACTGCAGAGCACAGTCTTTCCGCACAGCAAAGCTATGGGGAACTTGGGCCGTTGTTAACGACTACAGTCCTAAGATTGTGCTGGGACCGACGACTTTGCGTGCTCTACGAAGCACGGAATCATCTTTCTTTCTGAACAATAAGGTTATTCATCCTGTAATGACCTAAATAAACTGGGAAAATCGCACAAAGTGACGTTTCCCCGGGAATTTGAACCTACGATCTCCGGGTCACGCAGCCGAACGCTGTGCCCATTAGACAACGGAGGCAATTTAGTCTTAGCTATGATTTAATCATCTTAGGTACAAATACTGCTCCCTGCTAGTTCATAGTTGAGTGTCCATGTGTCGGTATCACTTACCTTCAGGTGAACCATGTGCTGTGCCGTCATGAAGTTATTGGTTCAGTAAGTTGAAGTGGCAGTGGGCTGGTCATGTATGTGGCAGAACCGGTTCTGTCACATACTAGTTCTGGAGGAGAGACCGTGTTTTGTGTGCATAGCGTAGGACGCCCACATCGAAAGACCTACGATTTGAGATAGGTTGCAGATGGCGGCTGGATGAGCAAAGTGACTTCTTCACCTTTTTTGGTGATCTCGTGTTCAAGTCCGCCTCAATTCTACCAAAGAGTGCATAATCTCAATCAAAAAGTGTCCGCGAGTCTTTGAGTAAACTACTTTGTTTGCGGGTACGATATCCCTGCGAATCATTGAGTGAACTACGTTGTTTTCGGGTAGGATAATACCCGCGAGTCGTTGAGTATAGTGCACGTGTGTTGCAGGGACGGTCTGCGCGTGGTGGCGGCGAGCCTGCACCGCGCCGTGGGCCAGCTGGTGGCGTACTGCGCCAGCGCCGAGGACGAGCTCAACCGCACCGTGCTCGCCACCCTGCTGGCCACGCTGCTGCCCAACGCACACAAGTTAGTACCCACCGCGCTTGCATGACGCACTCGGTGATGGCGACATCGTTTCGGGACTTTCGCCATAACATAAGCAATAGGCGCTCCCTGTATGCAAATAAATAATAATAAACTTACAATAAACTTTTTTATTTCTAACACTACGTCCAGCAGTGGACTTTAGTTGTCAATAATAAATCACTTTTGTATATGTAATAAAAATGCGTACAAACTTTTATCCTACATTCATTTTCTAAAATCTATTTTAGTACAAAATAAAGCCTTCAAATATTTTAAGGAAAAAATATGTATTCTGGCAAAATATTGATTAAATTTAAGCAGTAAACTGGTTAGAATAAACTAATTCTAAAATATAGCTGCTAGTTGAAAGTTACATTTTAAAAACGTTAAAATAATAAATATTATTATTATTAATAATGTTAAAATAAATGATGAATGGAAGTCCTCGACAGTGCGTTTTTGTGGTAATTTCTTGCCACGAACGACGAAATTGTGGAATCACTTGCTGCCGGAGATATTTCCTGAGCGTAACGACCTGTCGACCTTAAAAAAACAGTATATTCCCTGATGAAAAGCCGGCAACGCATTTCAGTGCCCTCTGGTATTGCAAATGTACATAGGCGGCGGTGTAATTTACCATCAGATGAGCCGTTTGCCTGCTATAGCATAAAAAAATAAGCAATGCATACCATATGCGTCCAGATAAACCGGAAAACCCGCCTACATATTAAATAATTCCCACTTACTCGCCCATTTTCCTCTACGGATTTGAAACCATAGGCGATGTGCTGTCATCAACAGCATTAAATTTGACAAAAAATGTAAACTATGCATTGTTTTTGCGATTGGTGTCACTCACATTGCATACCCTACTCATAATCTCTGTACACGCCACTGAACATGAAAACATTACGTCCAGCACTAGACAGGATAAAATGAAAAAAAAACAGACCGAGGCGCATTTTAAGTTTACGTGACCACGTAAGCTTAAAATGCGCCTTTTTAACACCTTATTTGAATTCATCAACCATAGCCATCCATTGCTGTACAATACTAGGGAACCCCTAGTAACTTAAAAAATTAAGTGCCCAGTTACAGTCCAAACCGTAAGTGGATGCAAAGTGTAAGATTATCTTGTCTACCAGAAGATATGTAAGATATAATACTATGATATTTTATTTGTAAGTTATCACAGTAACGTTGTATCTTTCAGACTGATACACGCTAAGTCGTAAATATACCTATGCGATGGTTAGGCAACATAAAAGTAGAAAAGCACTTACGCACCAAACTTTATTGCGACCGTATAAAGCAAAACTTACAGGTTCTGAGGAACTCGCTTACAAACTACGTAGTAATTCACTAACTTAAAATATTTAATTTTAGATTGTTTAGCCCATATTTTCATCTATCTATCTATTCAACCTATCGCAGTCCACTGCTGGACATAGGTCTCCCCCATTTTGCGCCAGATATCCCGGTCCTCCGCTTTTCTCATCCATATTTGTTGGCTTCAAATTTCGTGATCACACAAAACGATTGTATAGGTATTTCGTTTGTCAGCTATGTTGATCTGAGATCCAATTATTTAGTATTTGACATGAAAAGTCTCTTTGAATTATTTTAGAATACATGAGTAACTAGAAGTTCTATAGTAACTGGAAGTTCAAATTAAATTAAAGCTACCTGCTCGGTGTTTTCTCGGAACAGCACATCTGGAGTCGTGTGAAGTGTATGTATGAGACAACCTGTCTGCAGTCGTTAGTTGTGCTGTCACTTGCGCCGGCACTTTGCCATTCATGCGTCTCTTGTAATGACTGAGTTTAATGATTGATGGAACTCGCTAGGATATTTTTTTGAGATTGAATATAATTACATTCGCATCTGTGAATTATCTCAAATATATATAATTATTTGTAAATTTGTCACGTAATTGTTAAGCCATAAAGTTAAATTTAACGCGAATTTTACTCTGTTTTTTTTATACTTGAAATTTCGACCAGTTTTTACGATTTGCTGCTGGTTTACCTATACAGGCATTATTCGGTTAGGTTTTAAAAATATATGAAATCGGTGTAGCGAAATAATAAAACCTCATACTACTCTTTCACGTACTGAAAAGAATTAACTTCGGATTTCGCATGACCAATACCTAACCCACTCCCACTATAATATGTACGAATTAGTTATAATTGGTTCTATTGCATTTGATCTCATTATCGATTGCGAAAAGTCTCTGGTGGAGGCTTAATGAGAAATGCGGAGGGCTGGGATATTCGGCGCACACTGGAACCTACCTACGTCCAGCAGTGAACGACAACAGGTTAAAGAAGCAATATCATGTTTAATTGAACACTGTAAATATAATGCACGGTTTGCATTCGTCAAGTTTCAGTACGAAATGTAACACAGGTACATCAGACACAGCGGTGTTGCGAAAATATCAATCCATAAACGTTAGTGTGAACAAAACAAACTCCCCTCGGAGCGTAAACACGGGCTTCGTGACGAATCGGCGTCTATTTGCGCGCGCGCCCGTGTGCGCCAATTAGTGATAGGCTTTCCTGGAGCTGCAGGGAAAGGGCACGGATGTTGGATATGTGCCATAGCGGCCCCTGTGGGTATCACACGATTATTGCTATTGATATGATTGGCGAACATATAATAAGACTTATATGATAAACGAACATACACTAATTGTAAGTGTTGTTGTTGACATGTTGTTTAGTTCGCTCCGATTAGTGAGAGTATTAATTCTGAATGTATAGTACACTCAGTTTCACTAACTTTAGATAAGTTTCGGATGGGTCATCTGATCAATAAATAGTAGTAAAATTGTATACCAGTACATCAAAATTGTCTGGAACTTGGCAAGGGTGGTAAAACAAATTGTGGCATGACGATGTTGTTAGTATTTTACTATTATATTTACAAATAAGGTAATGGTTTCGTATTGAATTGAAACACTAACTATTGTAGGCCTTTTGCTATTTAGGTTTGTAAGGTATTGTAGAGCGATTCAAGCTTAAATTTTTGAATATGCCGTTTTTTGGTGACGTGATCACAAACGATGTAATAAACACAGTATTTATTAAGAATATAACTGTTTTCCCACCCTTGAATAGGCATGATGACTGGGTCGTGAAATCGTAAGAATTATTTCATATTATTACAAATCTGGGTTAAATATAACGATGTGCTTACTCTCAGCTCGAAAACTCATGTTCATGAATTTTATTAGTCTTCAAAGTTAGATGGGCAAGTCCATTTTTAAAGTACATTAATTGTCAAAAATTTGTTAACAAAAGGATAACACATACAATTTAAAGCAACTTTTGCTATGAAACCGTTTTAGTAAACGCAACATTTAATATAGTTGTAGTACAAAATTCACCAACTATGCGTACTAATTACTGATGCGTGACGTCAGAAATAGGTAGCCATTTGTATGAAGCGTTTTTGGGAAAGTCCATTAATGTGTTTTTAGAATTGGAAAATCTCTGTGAGTTTTAATGTTAACGGAGTAATTTTTTTACCAATGATTCTATTATTATGCGGTCCATCGATATAATAACAGAAAAAAAAATTGTCATTATCCCTATTCATGCATAAAATCAGCTTCAATACTGACGAAGTTGCAATTAAATTTATTTCGCTTTTTACGTTACTAAGCTTTTTGAGTAAAACTTATCCTTATAATTAATTAAATAAACCAATAAGTAGTTTTCCTTTTCAACTATTGAAACTTACATATATTTCAGCTATGTGAGAACTGCGAAATAGAAGTCCAGCGGGTTCTTTATAAATAGCTCAGCGTGTTATTAATTTCTCAGGACACCGCCGGTAACGCAAATAGTTTCGCGATTAGTGCAGTCACCGATGTGTACGTGCCCTCTTTAGATTTACCCAAAGACACACTGAATCTGTACTTCCGTTAGTTGCCTAACTTCACACACAACTTCACACACTTTAGTGCTGAATCATGGGATCTAGGAAATATATATTTGGCTTATGCACCGATAGTAGTACAGATGATATTGATCATCTGGGTCGACGAGAATGCAATAAACATAGGGTAAAGTCAGGATAGATGCCTCACTTTTTGAAATTACCTCTTTATTTAATCTACTAACATGCCGTAAAAAAAACTATCCATATTACTAATTTGATCTTTCATCTTACATTACGGCTTATTTTAGATGGCCTAGCAATTACTGGTTAGGCAAAATATTAGTTTCTGCAGATCCATTTTTTGAGGATAGGTGCCTACCCTATATGGATAGATGCCCTGCCATGAAAATGTTAAGGAGGTTAGATGACTATGGTGTGGGATAGATGCCGTATGGAATAAAATAATAGAAATATGCATTATTGAAATTTGTTTTAATGAAGTATATCAATCAACATGTTATGTTAATCATCTTCAAGTAATATAATCATTAACAATGTAACCAAAGTAATGAAAAATTTTTAATGAGCTTAATCAAGTAAGTAATAAAAGTTTAAAAAATCAACGTGTACTCATAGTCTCTCTTTTCCACATGTTGAACAATAATTTCTGAATAGTGTACAGGTTTCATGCAACCATTTATGGCATGAAATGCACTGAATCCAGTCGGATTTCGATTTAGTATTTTCATAGCTGTCAAAGCATTGTATGCAATTATTTTCATCTCTATGTTTAGTGCTACCTTGCTTTTCTGTCTTATTCCTTTTCACAGATAAATCTTTACATTTCTTTTCTATCATTTTACCTGGTTTATCTTCAGTTTCGCTATTTGAACTTAAAATTATATGTCTTTTACGTGAACTTTTTATTTCGTTCCTATCTTTAAAGCTTTCTTGTTTATTTTTCTTAGTTTTCTTAACAGGTAAACCTTTAGTTTTCTTTCCTTTCGTTTTATAATTGTTGAGTGAATAATCTTCACCATCACTACTTGAACTATAAATACTTTGTTTTCTTTGGCTTCCTTCACTTACTTTTACTATATTATTTTCTTTCTCACTAAAATTATCACTAAAATCAGTCTCACTGTAGTCATCTTTATAATAAGTATTTCTCCTTTTTCTTTTATATACTCTCTTAACTCGCTCTTCATCTTTGGTTTCTTGGTTTGCCATGTTTAATTTTCCTTTTTCTTTAGTATCAGTCTTGTTTTTTATTAGTTGTTTCTTTCTTTTCAGTTTTAGTCTTGTTTCTGTTATGTAATTTAGTCTGTATTTGTATTTTTTTCCTTTCAGCAATATTTATCTTTTCTTTAATTTTTTCTTCTGTATTTAGTATATCTGCAGATTGTTTTACCCTTTTGGACATTGTTACAGGAATTTGTGGTATTGGTGATGCTTCGACCAAAATTTTTGAAGGCGTTTCTTTTTCTTGTATACTATCTAGAAACTGTGCAATTGTATCGTCACCAATATCGACAATACTTATATTCTCTATAATGTCTGGATCAATCAAAAGGGAATCTTCTACCCTGCTTAATGGAGTCGGTATCAGATTTTCCGGAGTTCGATTTGTATCTATGTTACATATATTTATACGTTCACTGGCCAGGTTTGATCGACAATCAACTATCGAAGAAGAAATCTGAGATGGAGGAGTTTGTATTCTTGGTCCAATCCCCAGCTGCACGTTCTAAATTTTCTATTTCATCCACGAAATCTGGTTGGCGCTCCAACGAAGACGAAGCCTGAGACAGAGGTGTTGATGTCGGTCCTACAAAGGCAGCAGACTCAGATGGTTCGTGAGGAATTGGTTCGCGTAGTGCGATATCTGATATTAGGAAAACAGTATCGGGCAAAACATTTGGATTTAGTGGATAAATCCCGCTTCCTTTAAAGCCACCAATTGCGTTGGAAAGAGTAGCTGCGCGAGTCCAGGCATTGCGTATAAGCGTTCCAGCATTGTAACGACTGATCTTTTTGTTAGGGTTTGTTCGCATAAAATGATTGGTTTCATGGTTGAAATACGTTTTCAATGGTCCGAAAAATGATTTGTCTAACGGTTGTAGAGCTGAAGTTGTGTGGCTGGGTAAACACAATAAAATTATATCATTATCAATAGCAGCTTGCAGCATGTCTGGCGCAGATGAATGTGATGCGTGTCCGTCTAATATAAGCAACACCTTACCTTGAGGTTTCAGAGGTACAAAGTGTTCTAATAGCCATTTGTAGAAGAGCTCAGAATTTATATACGCAGACTTTTTATTCATGAACACTTTTGAGCCCTGTGGAAGTCCATTTTCAAAGTCCGGTTTTTTATTCACACCTTTTATTATAACAACTGGTGGAAGAAAATTACCAATTGCATTGCAACAGGCCACTATTGTCATAGTTTCACCTTTCTCTGCGGATGTAACCGAATGAACTACCTTTGCACCTTTCTTTGCGACAACTTTTCCGGGTTTATTATTTAGCTGGATACCGGATTCATCCATATTATATATCCTTTCAGGTTTATTCAAAAGGTCATTATCGGTCATAACTTTAGTTAAAAGCTCATAGAAGTTAGTGACTTCTTCTCTACTAAGACCTTTAGCTCTAGCAACAGATAAGCCTTCAGCTTGTCTGATGGACAACTCTGGATTCCTCTCAATAAAGCTTTTGAACCATGCATTTCCAGCCGATTGCTTTTCATTGTCAAATTTGTGTTTTAGTTTTAGTTTTTCAGCAAATTGATATGCTAGCATACATATAGCCTGCCTGTTAGGAGGAAATCCAGCATCTGCTAGCTTGAGAATGTGGGTTACCAACCTTTTTTCATTTTCAAACCCGAGGACAGGATGGTTCCCCAGTGTTAATTGTGTTTTGTTTTGAGCAGCGTAACGCCTTCTTAATGTTCTGGATGAAATTCCAAAGAGTCGGGATATTTCATTGATCCCCATAATTCCTTTGTCCATTTCATCGAAAGCTGATTGTAATTGATCTGCAGTCCAAGATACCACTCGAGCTGTAACTCCCGCCTTTCTTTTGTATTTTCGTGGCATGGTTCATCTGAAACGGACAGAATTACAATTATATTTATGTACTAAAATCTTAGGGGCACCTATACCGCGAAAAATCGAGGCGACTATCCTTTTTGATAAGGATAGATGCCCTTTCAAATTTTTATTAAAATAAACACAAAACAACATTTATATGAATGTGGATGTGTAATTTAATAACCTGTTTACTGATATAACAAAAATTGTATGGAACTAATTACTACTTGTAAAGTTATGAAGCTATAAATACTTACCTAAAAAAGTCTGAGCTGTTTGACACGTTCGCTGCGGAGATTATTGCACACACGAGCGATATACGTCTACTTTGTACGACGCACTTGCGGGGACTGAGGTATGTGGGGTCTGCGCTCCCGTTTAAACGTATTAAATGATAAGTAGCTATTTCGGAACTATGAGTTTTGGAAGACGAGTCACCTATCCCACTGCGGCATCTACCGGTTACCCTACCATTTAAAACAATGATATTTTGTATATATAAAGGGTAGATACGCCATCCGTGCTTCAAAAACGAACCGCGAGAGTACAGTTTTGTTAGGTAAATGTTCGCTCGTTCGAAATATGTGATGTGTACTGTCACTCGCCTTTCGACACTTTTATTCGATTGTTTTGTGAGCATATCACGAATCTGTACTTTTTCATCATTGATTTAAATTAATGTTTAGCCCAAACTGATTTTAATATTTTAGCTTAAACCAAATATAGGTATGCTTTTTAGGTGCTCGTATAAGTATATCTTGTAATATTATCGTGCTTCTGAGAACCGGGCAATATAGAGTAACAAAAAGGTAGTTTTTTGTTTTACTTTATACGATTGGTACCGTCAACCTGTTAATTGTAGATAATGACTACAGTGTTAACAAATTAATGTATTTTTTAATATTTTAGGTTCAAGATGATCTTGGTGTTTATGTTTACTTTACTGAAAGGAAATGTTTTATTGAATACTTAATATAAATTTCGTTACCGTTCTCTCTTACCCAAAATGAAGCAGGGTTTTATCTAGCAGTAGACTACGAAAGAGTTAAGTTCTTATACGAAATGCTCAGTTGACATAAGATTCCGTTAATTACACACATTGAGTTAAATTATTGTTTATTTATTTTTGTTATTAATAAAATTACATATACAGACTCATGGTCCGTACTCTTTTTAGTTTAAGAGTATTTTGTAAATTAATTATTATAATATTATGTTAGTGCTCCGCGCATGGGGCAAAAGAATTGGTTAAAGGGGAATGGATAACAGTTGGAATTAAAATAACTAAATACATATTTACATTAGGTAAAGTAGGGGGGTGAATAATATAAAATAAAGGAAATAAATGACATCATAAATTCTCTCTCTCTGTTTTATATTTATATGATATTTTATTAAATGAATTTAACGGGTTTAATAACTAATTTCTACCGACGTTTTGATGACCTTATATTTTTGTGTTTCTTAAGACATGTTCTTTATGGACCTAAACTGAATGAAGACTTTGATTTTGACTTCTTGTTTACAGGTACCTAAACTTAGTCGTGTACATCGGGAATATATAAAAATATATTTTAAGTGACTTTTATTTACGCAATTTATTCATTAACTGTTGCGATAAGACAATAGAAAACCATTTTTTGGTCAGAACAATTGTCTACAATGAGTCTTTGACCATATTCAATTGTTATATACGTAATTACAGCACAATAGAAGAGGAGTCCCGACCGGGCACGCCAAACGAGTCTACAGAGCTAAACACGAGCGTGGTGTCGAAGCACGTGCACTTCGCCCCCGACCTCCGCGCGGTGCTGGGCGAGCTGGACGAGTCCTCCGTGGCCGGTTTCCTGAGGGACCAGCGAGACCTCAGTATTGATATCAAGCGTGAGCTGGACGGCTCGTTGCAACGGTTGCGGCAGGAGGCGTTGGACTTGCTCGAACTGTCTTCTAAGCTCACTAACAGTAAGTACTAGATTCACTAAAAATGATAAAAAGAAAGAAAGAAAGAGAAATAAAACTTTATTCAAATACATCTGTTACAGATACTATTGAATCGTCAATTGTTATTATTATTATATTTTTTATGACTTTACCACCGGTTCGGAATAAGTAGGATCTTCGAGAAGAGCCGGCAAGAAACTCGATAGTAATTTTTTAATAGTTTAAAATATAAGTAATAAAATATTAGTATTGCTAATAAAGATAATGCCAGGTGTCTGGAAACCATCTAGGCTCGCCATTTACCCAGTGAAGGTGATGAGGCTAAAATTGGCAGAAAATTGTAGCAGAAAAAACGCGATGGTCGAGTACGAAAAAAGCCTTGGTACCAAAAAAGGCTGTTTTCATTCATAACTTTTGACTGGAACGTGCAAATATTTAAAATAATTTAAACACCACCTATGTCCAGCAGTGAACTGTGAAAGGCTGAAGAGAGATAACATATTATACGAACTCGACAGCTCATTGCAACATGCAACGGTTGCGGCAAGAGGCGTTGGACTTGCTGGAACGGTCTTTTGAGCTCACTAGCAGTACATAACTGACCCAGTATAAAATGATATCAATTAGTCTGAGAGATATTTCTGCCGTCCACTAGCTAAAACTGACTAAGGTTTGGCTGATAAGTAATGTAACGGTTGTACCCACAATTAGTGATGTTTTACATGCTATCTCCCTGATGATATCTTAGTGATAAATAGAAATATAAGAGATGCCTTATCCGAAGTTGTTGTCCATTAAACAGGGTTTTTTAGTTTTATTTCGAAATATTGTGCTCGTCGGTTAACGGAGTTTTAGCTAGTGGACGCCAGATTTGGACTCGTAAAAATTATTATATAGGATATATTAGAAGTTTTAGATGAGATATTGTAAAAAAGGCCTGGTCTAGCAGTCGACTCCGTTTTAGAATAGAATATGTCTTTATATATATATATGTCTTTATATGTCTTTATATCTTAAAAAAAAACATGGTATAAAAGTTGTACATTAAATTTTGGAGTGCACATGTTACGCTATAAATAGTTAGCATGCAAATATTTATTGGATTAAAAATATATATTCAAGCTTAATTGAATGTCAAAAAGGATACCGTTAGAAAACCGTATATCATCAGATATGCTGTATCCTTTCTTACTCACGTTGTATGTACAAAAAACAAAGGCCGAACCAGAAAGGAAATGCATCCTGATTATCCCATATCTGTAAAGGTTTTATTGTTTTTCTTTGAAGAGGGCGACAATGAGACAAAAATGCTGGAGTGCAGTCAGCTCCAGATCACGGAGTTAGTGCAAGAGCTGGACAACAACCAAGAGTCGTGCAATAACTGCGAGCTGCATAGAAAGGTAAGTAAAATAAATGAATTTATATTATTATTACCTTTAAGTTGTGAATTGATCTTTCTATAGTACCTAAATACCGTCACAACGTTTTTGCAAGGTTGAGGATGTAGTCATTAACAATATCATCTCTTTTGTTAAAGAAGGTTGTACCAATGAACCTTTTGATTTATTTAATGAATAATGGAGAAAATAAATTGCGGAAGCAATATGTAATCTATTCGAGTTAATATTTGTTTTTTAAGGTGACATGACTAATTTGTGTTATAGAACATGGAGGAAGCAATGGCGGAGTGCCTCCAACGGGAGAACCTCCTCCGGTCAGATTTAGAGGCGGCCATGATTAAGATCGCTCAATTCATGACTAGCGGGGATCAGATGCATTCCACCGATCTCATCGCTGAAGGGTAAGTGTCCAGTGTTTAATATATGAAACCAAAACACACAATAGAGTATACCAAAAGCAAGAAATAGAATTGTAAAAAAAAACATTTGGGTAATTACAGTATATACCTAAAGTGAAATAAAAAAAGATAAAAAATAAAAAAAGATGTTCAATGCGGAGCTGATCGTCTCCACTTATAATAATTACTTCCTATCGGTTTATTTATGTTTGATTCACCTGTTATGTTGCAACGAACTAAGGAGCTACAAGTTGCCAACCTTAATAAAGAAGAGTGAAAAGGAAATGTTAGACAGGGGAAAGGGGGAATCTGCTCATATTCCAATGTCATAAAAGGCCGGTGACACATTTCTACACCCTCTGGAATTGCAAGTGTACATGGGTGACGGTGTCATTTACCATCATATGAGCCGTCTGTTCGTTTTCTCGCTGTTTCAAAAAATAATAGTGTTATACCCTGGACCTATAAAAAAATAAGGATAGATTGTCGTTAAATCATAAAATGTGTGCCTGAAATGTAAACGGCTGTTCATGTCATTTTGCCTCGGCCTGTTGGCAGATGCGAGGCAAATGTTTGTTGCTTTTCATATAAAAATTGGCCAAAACTTGTCAAACTTTCGTTGTCAGCGAGACTGCGTCCGTATTTTTTTCCACTTCCATGTAGAACTACATGTGAATTGTGTGTGATTGTGTCCAGGTATGGCCTAGGCCCCCCGAGCCCGGGGCGGCGGGCCCCGGGCCCGGGCACCAGTTCGCTGGACTCGGGCACGCCGCGCTCGCACGCCGCCGCGCTGCAGAGGGACCTGGACTCGCTGCTCAAGGAGCGGGACGACTTGCAACAACAGGTCACTATACTGCACTATACATTAAACACACTTGGGCTGGTATTCTAAAATGAGACACAACCTTGATCTTTACTTAAATTTAGTTAGAAAGGGACACCGTATACGATAAATAGCGGCATCTCTTTTAATTCTATAGACCAAAGCGTGAGTCTCAATCTAGAATATGAGCCTTAAAATTAGTACTGCATTTCAATACATCCACTTTCTCATTCTACAGGACGTAATCGTACATATTGTAAGTGGACAAATTCGGTTATAACCTTAGAGAAACAAACTAACTAGACACAATTACGAAGAAATATCAACCAAAAATGTCCGAGCTGCTTGACACTTAAGTTGACTTATTGTTATGTTTGTGACATACAATTATCCATTACAATTTTGACATTAAATAAAACATGACATTATTAAAAGGGTGCAAAATCAAACGCAAGAGCATACTAAGATGTCACTATGACATGTAGCGAGCGACGTTATTATGAATGAAAATTCTGCACAACTTTTTGAGTGCGATTGTGCATGTAGTTAGTTAATTGTATATGTAAGATTGTAAGCTACCGAGCAAGTTGAATAAGACCGCGCTTTATAATGTAAGAACCACGGGAGCATACAAGCCCATCTACATATTAGATAGGGCTGGATCTAGCCGTCACTCATCGGTTAGCCCCAATACGACAACTGATTGACAGAACACCAGGTATAAGACACCGAACATCTGTCGTCTAGGGCGAGCGCAAGCAGTGTTGACGGATAATAAAGATTACTGTTATTAATTCTTCAACACTGTATGTCAAGTGTATCACTCACCACTAGGTGAGGGAAATGATCGTCCCCTCCACTTATTGTCACAAGTCTAATTTTTCAAAATTTTTTTAGGAAATCTAAGTTTTTATTTACGATTATTTATACACAATACTTTACAATAAAATTAATAGTAGTCTAACACAAGTCAAACTACCACATTGACATAGCAACACGACGAATTGACACATAGTATATGTATGTATTTTTATATAATAAATATGAGTATAATTATGTCTAAATTGTTTCGCAATATGCACAACGCACCCGCAGCTAACACGGATGACAGACTCGCCTGTACATAAGATATGCTGCGAGAAGGTAAACACTTCTGCATGAAAAATATATATTGTACATTTGCAATGTATTATTTATTTATTTTGTATGTAATTTTTTATTTTCTCTTTATTAATTCAACATATGTACATTGGATTTTCAAATCTGGTGAATTGATTTAAGAACATGCGTTTAGTATATTTTAATTTTTTTTTACCGCTTTAGATGTTTTTCTATCAATATACGAGTATCATTGCATGGCTTAAATTTAGATTTGGCGAACATTTATTGTTATTTAATATGTTATCATGTCTTGATATGAGAAACCTTAATAATGTTCTTATTTTACATGGTTATAATAATATAAAAAAATTATAATAAGTTTTTATTATTTCTTTTTAAATATGTTAATAAAACAATTATTTCTAAAGTTTATAAAGAAGAAAGTAAGTAGTCAGTCTATGTATTGGTTTAGCAATTAGCTTAGGTCGAATTTGATGTGTAGTAACTTTCAGGCTGTAGTTTAGTCTGGTTAATTGAACATAATATTTTTACGCATGACTTAAGTCAAAAGTTTTTTTAAATGTATAGATTATTAGAAGTTGAATATGTAGGTTATTAATTTATTCGAAAGATGGTAGGAGGGACTGACAACTTTACGTGTCCTCTGTTCATCATCTTTTTTTTTGGAAAATCCGGGTAAACCCCGGACCCGGGAGTCAGCGTTGTGTTTAGATCGCTGCGTGACACCCTGGGTTAGAACTAGACCACGAAGACAGGCCAAAAAACAGCCCAAATCTAGACCACCAACATGGTTCATTATCAGTTTATATCTGCAAGACACAGCATAGCTGTGGTGAGATTGACCCAATATAGGGATACGAATTGGTTGGTGTTATTATTGGTAATAAAGTGACGAAATATTTTGGTGTAATGGTTGAGACGTCGCCTACTACACAAAGGGTGCCGGGTTCGATCCCCGGGCAGTATAAACATTTGAGTGCATGAACATGTCTGTAATGGTCTGGGTGTTTTTATGTATAATATGTATGGGTTTATGAAAATTGTATAAGTATGTTTACCTGTTGTTAAGAAATACATTACAGTCTAATTCTTAGTTTGAGGCTATATGGTTCTGTGTGTGTCTCTTCAACCTATTGCAGTTTTTGCGCCAGATATCTCGGTCCTTCGCTTCTCTCATCCAGTATCCACCGGCGACGTTTTCCAAGTCGTCGGTCCATCGGGGAGGGGCGTCCTACGCTATGTTTGTCAAGACGCGGTCTCCACTCCAGAACTCGTCTGCTCCAACGGCATAGGCCATGGTGTATGTCAGTGGCTTTATACAATTAAGTGTTTCATTGTGTGGTTGTGTACAGCTGGAAGCGCCAACCGTCAGCTCCGTGCCACCGTCAGTTTGTAGAGGAGCAGGCCGCTGAGAGGGAGGCCGAGCGGACGAGTTCGCCGCAGGCTGCTCGCGCTGCGGGGGAGAACACCAGGCTGGCCGCCAGCCTCGCCGCCAACGCCAGGATACTCAACGAGGTACACACACCACACACACACACACACCACGCGCACACACACACACAACAACACACCACAACACACACAACACACACACACACACACACACACACACACACACAAGTCATTTTGTTTTGCCTACAGCCGTCACGATCTTTGCCAAATTGCTGATTGTGATGCTTTCATTTTTATTTATGAATGCAATATCAAAGTATCAATATTCAACATGATAATTTGTATTATATGAAATTTGATGTTACCACCTAAAGTCTAATCCGTTGGCGTAGCTAGCTAGTTATTATTGGACGGGCAAAATATTGTATAATGTTTGTTTGGAGAATGAATGTTTATTTAAAGGAACACAGATATTAAAGTTTTAAGAACATTTTAAACTATCAATAAGTGTCAAACTTCTTCTGTACAATGTTTTGTAGATCTTTCACTGTGATTTGTCATGCTAACGTGATTTGGTGATTTGTCCAATGTACAAGTGTTCTATGTGTTGTCTTATAAAATAAGAGGTGAAGGTTTGATAACTGATAATGCTTGCTTTTCTTATTCTAACCGGACCATACGAGATGCATAACAAGTTTTTAAGTTTAGTTTAAATAATACATGAATTAATGTTGTCGCGAGGTCATTGTTTGCCAACTTGTGACGCGGAGTGTTATGTCTTATTATACAATAATTGAACTGGTATAATGAATGAGTGCTGTTCAGTGTTGAAACTCAAAGTCAAAAACATTTATTTCAAATTAGGCTTACAAAAAGCACTTATGAACGTCAAAAAATATACAAAAATATAATAAAAAACGATTAAAATAGTAAACTAAAATATGAGTTTTGATGCTTTGAAAAAAAAGCGCTTCAGTGGTTTGGCCTGTTGAGCCTCAATTTATTGTAGCTCTCATACCTATTCTTAACTGGAATAATGAAATTATTAATGATATTGTACGGTACTACAATGTTCAAACCTTATAAATAATTTATAGATAATCTTAATTTCTTTTTTTATCAAATTTGTATTAATTGCAACTTACTAGCAATTCACTTAGATTCTTTGCAAATATTTGTTAGTCATCTCATAAGGTTCCACTAACTGTTTCCCCGGGTGTGTAGATGCACAGTCTGCGAGTTGCAAAGTCCAACACCTGCACGCACCATGCACTTTATGTAAGTCCCAACTCACAATCCCTATTTTAAGTTTATCCCTACTTTTAAGATTTAAGTTTGTATGTTATTAGTTTCCAAAGATACTAATGTTACACCTTCGCCAATTGGAGTTTGTAATAAACAGCTGTGAGTATTTTTAATTAGTAGAAGCATAATGACGAGCGTATTTTGACTACAATTCATTATTATACCAAAGTAATGAATCTGAGTCCAAAGCGATGACTAAACAATGCTATTTAATGATGATAAGCTGAGAACTACAATTGGCTGATGGGTTATATAAGTAAAAAGTCACTTAGCAGCATGTTTTGCAAATGTATTTACTAATATAAATGAAACGCTTAGTTTCGTCGCCTGACAATAACTTAAACTTTAGAATTAAAAGCAACGACGTTTATGTCTAATATTGCTACCCTGTGTGAAATGTTGGTAGTGTTCGTTAATGAAAAAAAAATGCATCGATTACAATTAATACAGTAACAATAAAATAATATAATTTTCCAACAAAGGTTGAGCAGCTAGAAACACAAACAAAAGAGATGAACCAAATAATAAACGAGCTGGAAGCACGCAAGGCAGCATCGGACGAGGAGCTCAAAGCCACCGAAGAGAAAATCCTCCTACTCCGGGACATAATAGCGAACTTAGAAACACAGCTGGAACAAAAATCAACACACGAAGGTCAAATATTGGAGCAGCTGGAGACTATGAAACAAACAATAGACGAAAGAGACGGCAAGATGCGCTCGTTGCTGGGGGAGCTCGAGTCGTTGAGGAGTGAAAAGGTGGAACAGAGCGACGTTACTTGCGTCAAATGTGCGAATGAAGAGGACAAGTATAGCGAGCTATTGGAAAAGATCAAAGAACAGGTATTATGCATTATAATTTTCTGAATTACTGATTAACCCTTTGACCGCCAATGATGCCTGAGGTTTAAGTTAAATATATGAGGTGTAGATGTATCTGTACGTTCTGAAACAGAGTTTAGGTCTTCGCTCGCTGAGAGCCAACTTCGCTCCATACCTAGGATTGAAGTCCTGTTTACGGTATAATAACACGCGGAGATATTTTCCTATCTCAATAATTATTATGTTGTCTCCGGTGACGGGCGCAGAGCGGTATTGATGAAGAACAATAACTGTCCATTAGTTTTCGATTCCTTCAATGCCGCTCTGTCATGGTCAGGCGCATCATTACTGGTAGAGGTACTGAGCGTCCTGTTCACTTCGTGACTTCAATATCCATGAACAGTGGCGTGTACAGAGATTATGAGTAGCTATGCTAAATTAGTGACACTAATCGCAAAAACAATGAATAATTTATATTTCTGTTAAAATCAGTTCTGTTGAAGACAGCAGATCGCCTGGGGTTTCGAGTCTGTAGAGGATAATGGGCGAATAAATGGGAAACATTTAATATGTTGGCAATTTTCCGGGTTGTCTGGACGCACAGGGTATGCACTGCTTATTTGCATATATGGAGTGCACATCATCATCAGCTCATTAAACGTCCCCACCGAGGGGCACGAGCCTACCCGTACAGGGTGATTAGGCCTTAGTCGTCCACGCGGGCCCAGTGCGGATTGGACGACTTCACACACAACCTTCGAATCTCTTCGCAGGCGTGCATGAAGGTTTCCTCACGATGTTTTCCTTCACCGTAAGAGCGTCGGATAACGTACATATATTTTCGAAAATTCGAAAATACATTGGTACGTGTCGGGATTTGAACCTCAGCCCTCCCGGTTGGAAGGCGACAGTACACCACTGAGCCACCGACGCTCTATATGGAGTGCACGCCACTGATGAATCAAGTAATAACAATGCTGTATATGCGGCAGTGTTGCTGGATGGAGCAGAGTATCGAGCGCGCACGGCGATACTGGAGCGACTGCACGAGCGGTGCTCGGCCGCCCAGCGAGCGCTCCGAGGACGTGTCGCCGCGGGGGCAGCGACCGCACGACCGCACCACCGGAGTATACGCCACATACTGGAGCGACTGCACGAGCGGTGCTCGCGCCGCCGCGAGCGCTCCGAGGACGTGTCGCCGCGGGGGCAGCGACCGCACCGACCGCACCCACCGGTACGTATACGCCACGATACTGGAGCGACTGCACGAGCGGTGCTCGGCCGCCGCCAGCGAGCGCTCCGAGGACGTGTCGCCGCGGGGGCAGCGACCGCACCGACCGCACCACGGTACGTATACGCCACGATACTGGAGCGACTGCACGAGCGGTGCTCGCCGCGCCAGCGAGCGCTCCGAGGACGTGTCGCCGCGGGGGCAGCGACGACGACCGCACCCACGGTACGTATACGCCACGATACTGGAGCGACTGCACGAGCGGTGCTCGGGCCGCCGCGAGCGCTCCGAGGACGTGTCGCCGCGGGGGCAGCGACCGCACCGACCGCACCCACCGGTACGTATACGCCACGATACTGGAGGACTGCACGAGCGGTGCTCGGCCGCCGCCAGGAGCGCTCCGAGGACGTGTCGCCGCGGGGGCAGCGACCGCACGACCGCACCCCGGTACGTATACGCCACGATACTGGAGCGACTGCACGAGCGGTGCTCGGCCGCCGCCAGCGAGCGCTCCGAGGACGTGTCGCCGCGGGGGCAGCGACCGACCGACCGCACCACGGTACGTATAGCCACGATACTGGAGCGACTGCACGAGCGTGCTCGGCCGCGCCAGCGAGGCTCCGAGGACGTGTCGCCGCGGGGCAGCGACCGCACCGACCGCACCCACCGGTACGTATACGCCACGATACTGGAGCGACTGCACGAGCGGTGCTCGGCCGCCGCCAGCGAGCGCTCCGAGGACGTGTCGCCGCGGGGGCAGCGACCGCACCGACCGCACCCACCGGTACGTATACGCCACGATACTGGAGCGACTGCACGAGCGGTGCTCGGCCGCCGCCAGCGAGCGCTCCGAGGACGTGTCGCGCGGGGCAGCGACCGCACCGACCGCACCACGTACGTATACGCCACGATACTGGAGCGACTGCACGAGCGGTGCTCGGCGCCGCCAGCGAGCGCTCGAGGACGTGTCGCCGCGGGGGCAGCGACCGCACCGACCGCACCCACCGGTACGTATACGCCACGATACTGGAGCGACTGCACGAGCGGTGCTCGGCCGCCGCCAGCGAGCGCTCCGAGGACGTGTCGCCGCGGGGGCAGCGACCGCACCGACCGCACCCACCGGTACGTATACGCCACGATACGTTCACGCCACTATTTTAGCGAAACGGACCAGGGGATGTTTTGCGAAAGGGACACTCTGCGAAAGGGATGAGGGGACGTTTTGCGATAGGGATCAGGGGACGTTTTGCGAAAGGGATGAGGGGACGTTTTGCGAAAGGGATCAGAGGATGTTTTGCGAAAGGGCCATTCTGCGAAAGGGACCAGGGGATGTTTTGCAAAAGGACCATTCTGCGAAAGGGATCAGGGGTCGTTTTGCGAAAGGGCCATTCTACAAAAGGGACCAGGGGAAGTTTTGCAAAAGAGACATTCTGCGAAAGGGATCAGGGGACGTTTTGCAAAAGGGACATTTTGCGAAAGGAACGGTTTACTATTGTTGTCACATCACTTACTACGTAGGTAGTTCAAATCGACATATTTTCAATGCAACAAAAAATTAAAAGTAACATTAATTAAATTACTTGTATTATTAAAACTAAATAAAAATGAATCAGGTTTATCCAATTGGGCTATTGTCGTTAACACTTATGTGATATTAGTTACACCAATTTGCAGTCGGTTTTATCATTCGACCCTGAACGAGGCTATGCTATGGTATTTACAAAACACAGCAACACTTACAGATGAGTTAATTACAAGACGTTTAAAAATATGAAGTAATATGAATAAGTAGGTACTGCAACGGACAGGGTAAAACAAAGTTTTTTTGTTGTGTTGATGGCTCAATGGTGTGGACTGTTGCCCTCTTACCAGGAGGGCTGAGGTTCAAATCCCGCCACGTACCAACGTGTTTTCGAATTGTCGAAATTATATGTACGTTATCCGACGCTCTTACGGTGAAGGAAAACATCGTGAGGAAACCTTCACGCACGCCTGCGAAGAGATGCAAAGGTTGTGCGTGATGTCGGGCAACCCGCACTGGGTCCGCGTGGACGACTAAGGCCTATACACCCTATACGGGTAGGCTCGTGCCCCTCGGTGGGGACGTTTAATGAGCTGATGATGTTTAAAAATATAAAGTAGAATCAAGTGTTTTTGTTGTGTATATGAAATAAACCAGGTCCTTATCCACAGAGTGCCCCAGACAGCCCCCCCACGCCTCGTAGCCCACAAGTGGGCGAGCTGTGTGGGCTGTGGGCCAGCCTGCAGGCTCACGCGCGGGCCGAGGACGTGGTGCTGAAGCGCATACAGGACCTGGAGATGCAGCGCGCCAGCCTCAAGGACATCGCGCAGGTTACACTGCTTTTGTTTATACACCTAAGGATTCCGTGTTTTCCTAGTAATCTATTTGGCTATTTTTTTCGATTAAAAATGTATTTAATATACATATACAAATTGAGGACGGAGATATCTGGCGCAAACTGGATACCTTTGTCCTATGCAATGATATTCTGTATATATAAAGGTAGATACGTTATCCTTGCCTCAAAAACGTACCGCCAAAGAGAATACAGTTGTAGGCTTGTTGTCTAGGTAAATGTACGCTCATTCGAAATTAGTGTATGTGTGCTGTCGCTGCATTTGGAACCCTTATTTCGATTGTTTTGTGAGCATATCACGAATCTATACTTTTTACATCATTGGTCCTATGACTGCGATAGGTTGAAGAAGAAGTGACAGTCTCTCTCTCTTTCTCTCTCTCTCTATCTCTCTTACACACACACACACAAAACTAAAGACACTGTTACAACAGCAGTCTTATGTTTACTTTTTTTAAACCTGAAAACATTTAAATAAAAATCAGCGTGTCCGTAGGGCGCCGCTCGCATTAGCGCTTGGCGTCGCGCCCGCGCCATCGTCGTCCAAACTGTTGTTAATGGGTCCGCACTTACAGGCTCCGATTACCGTAAACAGTCAACATACAAATAACTTATAATGGAATTTAAAAAAATGATTGTTTACTTTACCTCTTGACAGACGCCTTTCACAACAGTAAAATAATAATTTATATAGGTAAATTAATATATTCCTTATTACTATTATTCTTTAACTTTATTTTATTTTAAATACCAACAGCTTGGCTACTCATATTTTTTGAATTATTATTTGTTATTTCAATTAAAAGTTATTGGACAATTGAAAGTTATTCGTAAAATATAAATTATAGTAAAGTTTGAGTGCTACTACCGATGGCTTACAAATTGTCAATCCAATGTAAAAAACACCGTTTGGCGGGGACCTTGAGCGTCGTTCATTGAGTACTGGCGCGCTTCCAGAACTGTACCTATTCTGATCGTGTGCACGGAACACACGCGGTCACACTGCGCTTACGGACGGGATGATAAGGGCGATGGCTACATAACCTATGAGCTTAATAACTACCTCCCAGAAACAATGTTTAATATTAATAAGAAACTTCAATAATTGCAGATCTCTGTCCTATAATAGGGATGATGACAATTTTTTTTCTGTTATTATATCGATGGACCGCATAATAATAAAAACATTGGTAAAAAATTACTCCGTTAACATTAAAACTCGCAGAGATTTTCCAATTCTAAAAACACATAATGGACTTTCCCAAAAACGCTTCATACAAATGGCTACCTAGTTATGACGTCACGCATCAGTAATTAGTACGCATAGTTTGTGAATTTTGTACTACAACTATATTAAATGTTGCGTTTACTAAAACGGTTTCATAGCAAAGTTGCTTTGAATTGTATATGTTATCCTTTTGTTAACAAAATTTTTGACAATTAATGTACTTTAAAAATGGACTTGCCCATCTAACTTTGAAGAGTATTAAAATTCATAAAACATGAGTTTTCGAGCTGAGAGTAAGCACATCGTTATATTTAACCCAGCTTTGTAATAATATGAAATAGTTCTTACGATTTCACGACCCAGTCATCATGCCTATATCACTTGGAGGTGTTTCGTGCGACGAGTGATCCTCGAACCTCACCCGTCTCATTTATGTAGGCTTTTTATCATCTATTGAAGGAAAATAACACGAAATAGTAGTAACCGTAGTTAAATAAGACAATTTGTAACTAACACATATGGATGCAAATCTAAAATAAATGATTATTATTTCTTTAATAGCAGATAGCTCCGCGGTTTCAACTTCGAACTGTCCCCTTCCCGTGGGAATTAGGGATAATTACATAGACTATCTAGTAAGATAGTCTTTATATACATATTCTTGGCGGTATAAGAAGTGTCTAATACTCCAAGAATATGTTTACATAGTTCAATGATGATTAGAAAAGTAGTTTTACGTTAAAGCATAACACCATTTCTCTCTCTCAACTCTGTTGATTCTGATCGTTTCTGTGCGGGATGGGATGGTGTTTATCCCTGCACGGCACCCGCCGCCAAGACTATGACTTAATTCGTTGAGAGTGGACTGTATGACTCTTGTTCTGTCGTAAAGAATAATTGACGGGCGAGGTGCCGGTCCAACGGTAGGATGCGGTGGTAGTACTGGTGGCGTCGCAACGCCACGTGCAGTAACGCTGGTCGGGTCGAGGGTCGTTGGTGTAAGGAAACGCAGCTTTTCTTCATAAAACTTGCAGGGGCTTGGTTCGCAGTTGGGCTCTTCTATTCTTCCGTAATCGAGTAGTTCTTTTCGCCGAATGCATGATTTTCCAGAAATGTGCCCGTTTTTATACTTTTTCCGCGAGCCGCTGCTCCCCGCGTCCCGCGCATTCCCCTTCATTTTATTGACAAATATTTCCATTTTCCACTGTGATACAAGTTATATCTAACTATAAACTATTTACATTAACAATATTTAGTACTTAATCTATATCTACGTATTTATAATTACAATTCCAATTAGTGTTAATTAATCTACTTAAAATCTTATTAGAAAATATGTTTGGAGAGAGATAGCAACGTGGCGTCACTCCCCGTTTCATTCACACAGGTTAGAGGGAGGCGGCACGCTGCGTCTCTCTCCGTCCTCTCGCACACTATAAATATAGCGGGACTTCTAGCTTGTTCTCTTAGTTCACTATGCGCTAATTGCGCGGCAACTCCTGATGTACACCTATTTCCTAAGAATTATTATTACTTTATCTACTATTATTTACTATGTTAGGTGTACACAGGGTAAATGAAAGACGTTACAAGATGATTATTTATTGATGAAACTGTTTCCTACCTATCTATTTGCGTAATAACTATCTATTTACCTATCCTATAAATCTTCAAACTATAAACTCTTATATTTACTATCTTATTACTTACAATATTCAAATACTCTTAACTATATATTCTTCTATACAAGCTATATTCCTAACTGTTAATTATATTGCTATTCTATCTATTTATTTATTTCACATATCTATGTATCTATATTTCTGTGACGGTCGTCCCGAACAGTTTCCGTCTACAATACCTCCCGCATTGTATTCGCTTTGTAATAAAATAATTACATTGAATAATAATAATTACAATATGTTTCTCTAATACATGTATCAAATGAGAAGTCAAGGGATATAAATTATTGTTTTGTGTCACGTCTTATGCAAATGGTAATTGTAAAGGGAAACCTTTTATTGGCTGTACTTGAAAATCAAATATTTAATAAGATATATTGTATATTGCGCTGTTGGTTTTCTTAATAATAATAAAAAAAATAAAATAAAAAAAAGAAACAAATATAATATCCATTGAGTTTCACACAGCGCCATCTAGACACAAGTTAAGCGTCAAGTTTTCAATACATACAAATTATACATAGAAAGCAACCAAACCATTACAAACAGACATGTTCATGCACACAAATGTTTATACTATACGGGGATCGAACAAGGAACCCTTGGTGTAGCAGCCGACGTCTCAACCGCTACACCAAATGGGTCGCAAATATAATAATATGTATGTAGTTTCATATACCAGTTCACAA